>BQNB010148936.1:0-16235 GCA_026074375.1 Tanacetum coccineum | reverse complement strand
GATTTCGTCTCCTGTAAAGCAAGAAAATTAACCAAATGTTTAGAGCATAAATCTTTAACCCACCTCCTTTTATTAAGATCCCTAAAACCTTGAACATTAATAGACATAGCATTCATTTATTAGCTTTGACATCCCCATTTTCAGCAATAAGAGAAGTAGGAGTATTCTCACATCCCTCCATGTTGAATCCTAAAGCAATCCCGACTTTAATCATTTCTTCCAGCCTAGCAATCATAGAGAAACCAGAATAGTTTTGTGAGTTAGACACATTATGCCGTGATTCAGATACTACCTGATCCAAAACATTCACATCCAAACCATCATTGATAGAAATAGGCGATTTTGGAGAGAAACTAGGCGGGAATGGTGGAGTATCAGAACTAGGAGGAGCTTTATCTTTATGATTGCTCTTCAAAATCAATCTCTCTAAATCAAATGACTCACTATTCACTTGGTTCTCCTCATTGTTAACTTTCTCCTCCAAGCTTGCCCACTGGAAAGTTCGTCTTCTTTCGGTTGGAGGTAGGCTCTCTCTTATTAAATCCGTTTTAGGAAATCTCCTTACTTATTACATGTCTCTTTACTTGATGCCTTCGTCTATTCAAAAGAAGCTTGAAATGATGCGTAATAAATTCTTCATTGGTGGTGTAGAGGGCGAAAGAAAGATTACTTGGGTTAAGTGGGAGAAATGTTTATCGAGTAGGGAGCTTGGCAGTTTAGGGATTGGGAGTATCCATGCTCTTAATCTTGGTCTTATTTTCAAATGGATTTGGAGGTTCCTTTGTCACAAAAATGACCTTTGGGCTCGTGTTATCTCTAATATTTACGGGATCAAGGGTGGTATTAATGAAGACCGCTCGATTCAATCTTCTTGGGGCATCATTTTGTCGTCCATCAGGAAGCTCAAGTTAAAGGGTTTAGATGTTCTTTCCATGTGTAAAAGGAAACTGGGAAATGGTATTCTCACTTCATTCTGGGATGATGATTGGTGTGGTATTGGTCCTCTTAAAATTCTGTTTCCTCGCATCTATCTGCTCGACTTGGATAAAGGGTGCAATGTGGCGAATCGTCTTCCTTTGTCGGATTGGTCTTCTATTCTCCGGAGGCATCCTCGTGGAGGTATTGAAATGTCTCAATTCTCTGATATGCTATCTACCATTAAAGACTTTCAGACTTCTGATCAAGATGATACGTGGGTTTGGACGGGTAATGGTTCTTTTATTGGTTTCTCCGTCGCTTTCATCGTTTTTGAATTGAATTCTAAGTTGGTTAGGCGGGTTCTAATTCTACACGCTGGAATCGTCACATCCCTATTAAATTAAATGTGTTTTCTTGAGAATTGTCTCTCAATAAGTTCCTTCTCAGTCATCCTTTGATATGGAAAGGGATTGACATGGATTCAGTTTTATGTCCTATTTGTTGCTCCGATGTCGAAACTGTAAACCATGTGTTTTTCACTTGCGAGATGGCGAAAGAGTTTATGGTCCCTTGTTGGCCTAGATTGGGAGGTTGATATTCCCATTTGCTCTAATTTTCATGGAGTGGTGGACACTTGGAATCGATTCTCTCCATCTCTCGTTTCAAAGCTAAATGTTCTTGTTGAGGAGTCTGCATGTCAAAGAGGTTCGATATTTTGTGGGTATTTGGGCAATCTTCGCAATCTCACAGTAGCGATTTTTCTGAGGCTACTCCTCCTCTTACTAGGTGCCGACTCTCATATTAAGATATTTATCATTGTTTCTCAATTCCATTTATCATTTGGGACATATTTCATCTTCGTGAAATCCACAGTTGTAATACATCAGCCATGGGTAATTGGTTGAGCAAATCTCGTTAGATGTCATGTGACTCTATGTAATTTCCTAGCTTTCTGCTAGTCTTTAACAAAATCCGCCGTTCTAAAAAAAAGACATATGAAAACTAGAAACAATGTACGCGAAGATAAATAAATGTCAATACTGACTATTTTAATGTATAAATTGAGGTGAAATTGTAAAGGGTGCATCAGTGCATGCCTATTTTTATGTTGATTACTTAACTCCAAAACAAAGTACTGCTCTAAGTTCCAACAACCCAATATATAACTTGTTTTTATATGTTTTAGTGGTTAAAGTGTGTAGAAATATAATCAATATTTAAAAGAGGTGGAATCCACGTTACTCCTATTACTATAGAGTAGTACAAATAACCCCTCTCCTCTGTGGTGATTTTTGACGATCTCAAACTCTAAAGAAACCTGATTCAATTCTCTTTACATTTTTAATCGATTAACTATTATAATTCAATCATTGATAGACAGTAATCGATCCTGGGATTAGTTGCTGTCGATTCTATAGTGTTTTAGGGTTAGTTTTTCGTTTTAGGGTTTTTGAAGGTTTGGATCGCTGGTACTTTCACTGATCGTTTATTGTTTGGTTTCTGATTTTTTTATTTCCTTTTTTTATTTTCCATTTATACTAATTTAGTTGGTGACATAAACACCTTATTGTTCATTGACTCTATGTAATTTCCTAGCTTTCTGCTAGTCTTTAATAAATCCGCCGTTCTAAAAATAAAAAATAAAAAAATAAATCACAAATGCTATAACATCAACACGTGTTTCCCTCTTCTACCTCTTCCCCACCAAATCACCACACATGTTCTCTTTCATTGATAAAAAACCATCACCTCAAAACACGCACACCAAATTCATTCTCAAACCCTCCACTCACACACACTCTTTTTCATATCTTTAATTTGAAAATGAAGATGTGATTCGATCAAACCGGCCGATTCTTAGGTCTGATGGGAGGCAGCGGCGGTGGTGTAGCTTGGATTCCGGCGACAGGGTCAAGAAACACGTTATGCACCCTGATGAACCAGTTAATTGTCTCTTATATCATGGTTTAATCTTTTTTTTATTTGTTATAAATATTCAATTTTTTTTGTTTTGATTGTGTATATTTTATGTTTTTACAGGAGTGAGTGACTATTTGAGATTATTAGGGGTTTATAAAGGTAAGTCAGGTTCAAAATTTAGCTTTGCTTTTGAGTTAAGGTCATTGTTTAGGCTTTTAAGTTTATGGCTTATAAGCTTAAGCTGAAATGGAGTATTTATATGAAATGAAAAGAAACCGGCATATGCTTTTTTCGAACCACTTATTATCAGGTTGTTTAAGATTGCTTATTTTAAAGCACTTTGAAGTATTTTGAATATCCAAACTATTAGTTTGAGAGGTGAAAACTTAAAATTGATGAATGAGTGGAAAATAATGAGGTCCTGGAAAAAGCTGAGGTAATGGAAGAGGTAAAGGACCAATTTGCTTATTAATTTGTTGATGCTTTTATAAACTTTCTTATTTATGCTTCTGTCTATTGTTTTTTGTTGTTGTATAATTATTGGTTGCGTTTTAGTTTCTATTTGAATGTAAGGTTAAACGGAAGGATTGCAGACCTACTGATAGGGAAAACGGCAGAAACGTAAACCGTATCTAAAAACGCTCAAATGAATGTCGATTTTTAGGTATGAACTTCCCGTGCCATTTTATAATTTTTAGTTACATTAGCTATTTAAACTGTGTAGAACTTTATGCTTTTTGTCAGGCAAACTACACCAATAGCGTAAGGAATTAATAAATGCTAAGGGTGTTGTTTACAACTTGGTTTTAAGGGTGGTGTTTAGACGCTGTTTAGTACATCTGCGAATGTGCAAATTTTAAAGTATATCCGATTTTGTGGTAGTTTGTGCATATTATCTAAATATTGTTAGTGTGAAAATATCAGACACTTCTATTTTATGCATCGTGTTCTGTTAGATCTTCCTTCCTAACAAAGTCGTTACTTAAAGAGCTTTTTGTGGGCTTATGAGGTTATCCACGTGAGCTTATGAGCTTATAAAGTCCTTAAGCTCAACTGAATAACCTCATAAGGCTGAAAAAAGTATGCTTATGAGCTTATCAAACTTTTAATACTCTTATAAGACCAATAAATAAGCACACTAACTTTATAACAAAACATATATAATTTTCCATGAGTTAGTTTTTCGTGCGAGCCCAAAGCCATAATTTTTAGGTCACTATTTGCATTCAAAAGCAAGTTGCGTGGTTTTTGATCTCGAACCAATACATTTGCTTATAATGGTATACATTTCCCACATTATACAATAGGCAGATAACAAGACTCTTTAGTCTTCTTTGAATTTCATAGATGTTTATTATGTGAAATAGGAAGTCGTAAACACATTGTAACTTTAGATTTTAAAACTTCTTCTTCCTTTTTGCTAACTTCCATAAACATACAGTAAGAACCATATTCATTCTTTCCTATTTTTGTAAGATTAGAATAAATATGTCAGTTTAGGATAGTTGTTTTTTAAGATTTTAGTCATATGATAGGGTGCTTGATTACTTATAGTAATGATTATTATCAAAGTGTGTTTTCAGTTTATAAGCATTAAAATCTCAATTGATGTATTGTTTCTGAGCATATGAATTGTTGTGCGCAATTAGATGTTGGGGAAGATTTAAGGCAGGGGTTAGGATAGGAAGAAATTTTGTTTGTAGGCATACTTTTATGTTGTGTATTTGCTCGGAAATGAGCGTAGAAACACTACTGTTAATTTTCTAGCGAATTTAATATGAAACAAACCTCACAAAGAACTGGACAAGTATATAATGTCTATCATTGTCTGTTTTCAATTTGAACATCATTAAATTTGTTGTCTTCGATTATTTTAATGGATTTTGTTATCTATATTCCAGCAAGCGGTTTCACCCATATAAAAAGGTATAGGCGAGCGGGAATGGCAACCAAGGCGATGTACCTTTTTGAGAGTAATCAGTCTTTGTTTTCAACAACTTCAACTACAAAGAATGTACGAGTTAGATCATTCACCGTTAGATGCTCCACTGGTGTTGCCTCCACGGGCTCTGTAGCTACTGGTACTCTCTATAATTACCAACATTCGTATTGGAATGAGTTCATTTTGTTTCCTTGATTGGACTTATTTTTCATTTTTGTACCTAAAACACAACTACAATTTGACAAGTTACAGAAAATTACTATAGTGAAAAGTTATGAACTTGTGCATTGCTGGCTGATGCGATCGTCGTAGGACTTCAACAAGAAGTTTTACAACTCCCTAGGCAGAGTACCTAATCGCTATAGTAGTAGTATAGGTAAGACTCGGGGTTGTTATCGTTCTCTAGGGGAATAGGTTGGGAAGGCTTGATTACGGTCTAACAGAATTCTAGGGGTTGAGAGAAGATTATTTTTTGTATTTTTATATTTATAGGAAAGCAGGTAAATCTATGGTTTGAGAGGTTGGTTTGATAAACTATTAACTAAACTAATTAATAAACTAATCTACTGGTGATAACTTTATAATAATTAAATGTATTTACTTAATCATGCATTACTTATCAGATTGTTTCTCTTAATCCTATTGCCTTGTCACACTTGTGATGTAATGTGTAAGTATTTCTAAAGTTATGAACGAATTACACGAATCCGTCGTCTATTTAATATTCCGTTAAGGCAAAGCACAGGTAAGGTAGTATGAAGACTATTACAAAGCTCCTAAGAGTATATTAAATGTGTGTGAAATACCTTAAGAGGGATCAACCACATAAGGGGCAAGGTAGTATGAAGACTATTACCCTATGGTATCCTTTCTACGCACATACGTTTCCTTAGATGTGTCAACAGCGATACAGACAAAAGCTTGTTTTCTAAGGCCTAATGTGCACATTCATCAACAAGAAACAACAATAAAAGGATCTACAATCCGACTTTCATGAAATCATAAGCAAATACAAAGGAGGGTTTAGCCTCACATGTTATAAAGGAAGTAAGAAGATAAATCAATCACACAATACATAGACATACTGAATGATTAATGATAAATAACCTTACTTGAATTAAAACATGGATCCAAGGTAGTACAATAGGGTTTTGAGGCCTTATAAATGACCTATGAAGCTGCTACAAGGATTAGGGTTCGTCTCCCTAAGATATACTAAGTTATCCCAAAAGTTTACATCTTGAAACCCTAAACATGACCTTATATTTATAGAGATATCGACGCGACAGCGTCGCTTTATGCTCTTGACGCCGTCGCTACGTGGATGATTCTAGATCCTCTTTAAGTCGGCCACGTCCTGATGTTGTCCCCAATTTCTAGACGCCGTCATTGAATAGATCACGACGGCGTCGCTTTATGCTTGTGACGCCGTCTCCACGTTCTGTAAGGAATATTTCTTCAAGGATTTGGTGTAGGTCCGTAATCTCGTCTGTTTCCTCTCCAAATGAGCCCAAGTTACGTGTATTTTCTCCAAATGCCATCCAAGTGCTCAAAACCTAAAAACAAACGATTAAGCACATAATCTGGGCATATTTGCATGATTTAAGGGGTTAAATGACCCTAAAATAGTGTATAAAATGACACCTCATCAAATACCCCTACACTTGGGATTTGCTTGTCCTTAAGCAAATGGGCTTTTCTACCTAGACAATAGCATTATTAAGGTCATTTAACCTACTCTTTAAAAGTATTTTACAACACAACCTTCTAGACCTCGTAATTAAAAGCACGGAAAGTATATACTAGCACCTCACATAAGTGTTTGGGAATCTCTCTTTCTCTCGGGTGTATAATAAATTATAACAACTATGGGGAAACAGAAAATAAACACTCATTACCTGTCATAGCATATAAATTACCATAGGCTTGGTAAAGGATCAAACCTCCACCGCTGGGCACAAGTAATATTCATTACTATCTAAGAGATCTTTTAAAAGGTTGTGGGGTGTAGGTCTAAGATAACATATATGGAAACAGAAGCAGATGGGATACATTTGGGTGGCTTTGGGTGAATTTGGAGTGGAAGGGTTAGCTAATCATTTATATGGATACACGCTGGTTTGGTTGCTAAGCCAAGACTCGGACGAAGATATACAAACTCTACACAACTCTACATCAGTCTATTTCTTTTTCTTTTCTTGACTCTAATATAAACATAAACATAAGCAAATGGCAGCCCGTACAATTTTTTTTACTTTTTTTATATACAATTTTTTTGTACACTTTTGCCCTGCCATTGCTTAAACATACAATACATCCTGGGGGTTTATAGGCACACCCCTACACTTGAACTTTTACATACTCGATTATTTACAATCTAACTAATGGCCCGATTTTAGGTGGATCAAAATAACATAGAGACCATCTAACAAACATATGGGGGTATTGATTTAAATTTTCTTCCCCATTCTTCCGTGAAATAAATACTACCATGAATCCCAATCGTCCTAAAACTGTATTTACAAGGATAAGGACTTAGCAATCATGTACTCAAATAATTAACTTGGGTTAACACAATAATGTACTAAAAGTGAGTACATACAAGGCAGGCTAAGGCGATTTGGGTGTAACGATTGGTTTAAGGGTTAACAATGTTCTTCATTAATAATCTGGAATCCACCAGAAATTTACGAGAATCGTGAAAAAGGATAGGCTCAGAGGGTTGTATTAGGGGTATCCTACACTAATAATAAGTGCATGGCAAGGGTGTGGGATAGTTATATGATCGATGTGACCATCATAACAATTACAGGTTTAAAACATGGGTTAATCCTAGTGCCTCTTATCTAGCAAATCCTAATACTTACTATGCAGTCTCGGGATGCATCACAAAAACAAGTACTAGAATTTAATATACTATCGGTATACTCATATAATTTGATACTGATACCAATGCTCCAGAAAAGGCGACAAAACCACATATACACATCCGTAACGACGGAATAGACACACATGATTGCTCACTCCTTAACTCGAACAAGCTAAAGGTATAAACTATCTTGGGTATCAAAAATGGATACTCGAATTCCTATAGATCTAAAGGCGAACCTCACATTTTTAGGGTGGAATTTTGAGGGTTTTTTGTGCTAGTCATACACATTCCTATCCATGAGACCTTTTTATGCTATGTTCCAATATATTATCCATCATTTTAAGGAATAAGCAAATGACAAATGAAGGAATAGTTTCTAAGGCTTATTTCCCCCTACACTTAAGTTGAACATTGTCCCTAATGTTCTATAGAAGTAACCGTAAAAACGAATAAAGGGAAAAGAAAACAAGTAAAAGAAACTAGTATTCCCCTGGTTTGCTCAATAATGGAGAAGAAACATGCGATAACTGGTTAAATTGTCCTCCAAGAATCATCTAATGAAACTTCCTGAGAACTTCCAAGCTTCTTCTTGTCAAATATAACCTGTAATCAAAGACAAAGACAACTACACCAAGCATAAAATCGGCGGGATAGATAAATATATAACAAGAATTTAGGGTTTCGACTCTATGAAAGCAGTAAAGATAGGATGAGAGTAATGATATAATTATAGGTTTTCTGCAGGTTTACAAAAGAATTACAAATTTTAAATATTGCACATTTGTTTTTCAGAAATACTAGAAAAAATTTCGAAATTTTACATAGCTGGAGTTGTGACGCCGTCGGGTGTTAATCCCGACGCCGTCTCCAGCGTCTGTGAAAATTTCTTCTTCGTTTTTAATGAGAAATTTCCTGCACGCAATTTTTATAAGTCAAAACTGAAGAAAGCACTGCATAAAAACCTGAAATTAGTCATTACAATCATATGACTCGAAACTGACGCGAATTAATCTTAATAATTTATTTCAAATGTTTGAATTGGGTTCTTAAAAATCAGATATATTCCCCTACACTTATTTTGTTGCAAAATATCTTTGATTGCAAATAAGACGAAGTTACAAACAAACAAAGCATGATTACAAAATAATTCGAACATTATAAAACAAACAATAAAGAATTAAAACACACGACACTCCTAATATGCGATAAAAATAAACATTGAGTTGCCTCCCAAAAAGCGCTTGTTTTTGTTTGAGTCACGAGCCTGACTCTACCCTTATTTAACATATAAGGGGGAGGGTTCCCCTACACTTGAGTTCAAGTGCGGGTGATAGTAACGGTACACACAATTGTTGTGAGAAGGGGTCATATGCTGAAAAATTGGTTGTCTAATTATATGCTCCAAATGGTGTGTTTGTTTCATCCTAACCTTCTCTACTTCTTTTGGCCTAACGGGTGAATTAAGTCCTCCTTCTATAAAAGGAACTTCCTTAGATTCTAATTCCCAATCATTTTCAATCATCTCCATATTCGAAAAATCAACACCTAGGGATCCACTATGTCCTAATAAACCTGGTTTAAATCCATAATGTTTCTTAGGATCATCAATGAACGGGTGGTAATAGCAATACGTATCCTTAGGGCAGAAAGTCGCCACGTGAGGTAAAGGTGGTGTATTAATGGTTAAGTTATCTACTTCCTTCATCCTAAAACTATCCGGACTATGTGGTTTGATGGGTGGTTCGGGGCCTCTTTCTTCTCCTAGATATACATCTAAGGATGGACAATTTGGTAAGGGATTTGGTTGAGGCTCCGGCTCATCAAAACTAGGAAATTCCCTATTACTAAGAGGAATGTCATGATTACAATTATTCAAGCCTAAATCCTCTAGCTGTGTTTCGTCCAAAGGCTCTACCTCTATCGGGGTTCCTATAGTCTCTTCTACTTCTTCCGGGTAAGTCATGGGCGGTGCGTATTCCTCAAATGATGGGAAGACTTGTGGGGTACTTTGTGGGTCCGGATTTTCCACCTTATCCCATGCTATACCTCTATGCATCTCAACCCAAACATTCTCATTTCCAAACAATCTCTTTGCTTGAGCCTTTAAATTTTCTACTTCTTGTTCAGAAATAATGTTTGGTGGGTTGTCCCATTCTTTTTGGCCTTGGGCGAAATTTTCTATGGCTTCCCATGCTTCTTCACCACTTAATTCCCTAAGGTTCCCGTCTGCTGCAAAGTCAAGGTCCATTCGGGTATAGTCATCGACATGATCATAAAAGAATTGAGTAAGGGACCATAAATCGAGGCCATGATGAGGGACTCTTTGGATTTTTTGAAACGAGTCTACGCATCGTAGATAGCTTCATCTTGATGTTGTTGAAACACCAAGGTATATCTTTGGAATGGGAAGGTTGTGGTTCGTGGTGGGTTTTGAAAGGGTGTGGTAGGTGGTCTTTCATACATCATGATGGTGAACGAAAGAGTTACAAACAAAAGGCACAAAGAAAAGATAGACTACAAGAAAGCTAATATACGAAATTAAAGTCTCACTTGAAAGGATTCAAGTGAGTAGAACTAAGTTAAACTATGATCAAAACCTAACTATTCCCCACGCAGCGGCGCCAAAAACTTGATGCGGTCATCGTAGGACTTCAACAAGAAGTTTTACAACTCCCTAGGCAGAGTACCTAACCGTTGTAGTAGTAGTATAGGCAAGACTCGGGGGTTGTTATCGTTCTCTAGGGGAATAGGTTGGGAAGGCTTGATCACGGTCTAACAGAATTCTAGAGAGAAGATTCTTTTTGTATTTTTATTTTATAGAAAGCAGGTAAAATCATGGTTTGAGAGGTTGGTTTGTTTTTACTAATTAAACTAATAATAATAAAATAAATCTAAACTACTTTGGTGATAACTTATATGGTAAACGAAACCGAATTTCTTAATCATGCAACATCCTCAAGATTACATATCCTAATCCTGTTGCTTTGTCACACTTCGTGAGATCTGTTTAGAGTATTTTCCTAAGTCATGAACGAAATTACACGAATCCTCTATCTACGAATTATTTCGATAAGGCAACCGCACAGTAAGGTAGTAATCAAGAACTATTAAAAGGGCCTCTAAGAGTATAAAATTACAATGCACTTGAAATATCTTAAGAGGATCACCCAATAAGGGGTAATGGTAATATGAAACTGTTACCGATGATTATCTTTTCTACACACATCGCCGTTTCCCATAGACGTCAATGCAATTTAATTATCTTATGGCTAGTTTCATAAAGCCTAACGCGCACATCCACACCCAGAATAAACCTTAGAAGGATCTACAATACTAAGTTTCCATGCAATCAAAAAGTAAATACTAAAAGGATCTAGCCTAGCATGTTATAAGAAGGTAAAGAACACAAATCAATCAAACAATACATATACATATTGAAAGATTAAAGGGATAAATGAACTTTACTTGATTAAAACATGGACTAAATATTGTTACAATAGGGTTTTAAGGCCCTAAAGACGGCCTAAAAAGATGCCAAACTCGAATATAAAAGTTATGGTTCGTCTCCCAAAAGTTACACACTAAAAACCCTAGAAATCTGGTTTTTAATCGGCCGATTACCACGTAAATCTGCTAGAACCAACATTAAATCGGCAACGTCCTAGACAGCCGTTGCCAAAAAAAAAACAAATCCATGACGCCGTCACTTTAAAAATCCTAACGTCGTCGCTTAGTAATCGCGACGCCGTCTCCACGTTCTGTATGCACAATTCTTCAAGATAAATGGTGTAGAGTCGTAGTCTTGTCTGTTTCTTCTCCAAATGAGCCCAAGTCACGTGTATTTCCTCCAAATGCCTTCCAAATGAGAAATACCTGAAAAGAAACGATTAAGCACCTATTTTGGGCATAAATGCATGATTTTGAGAGCTAAATAACCCTGAACAATTGTATAAAATGACACCTCATCAACATACCCCTACACTTAAGATTTGCTTGTCCTCAAGCAAATAGGCTTTTCTACCTAGACAATAGCAATATTGGGGGCATTGAACCTACTCTTCAAAAGCAGTTTATGACACAACCTCCTAGACCTCGTAATTAAAAGCACGGAAAGTATATACTAGCACCTCACATAAGTGTTTGGTATTCTCTCTTTCTCTCAAGTTTATAATAAATTAATAACCGCTCCACTGGTGGAGCTCGTCATAATGAATTCAAACTCATTACCTGTCGTAGCGTATAAATTACCATAAGGCTAAGGTAAACGTGAATCAAACATCCCACCATTAGTCGCAAGTCTAGTCATTACTTATCAAAGAGGTATTTTAAGGGTTGTGATGTGTAGGTGTAAGATAACATTAATGGAAACAGAAACGGATGGGATACATTGGGGATGACTTTCTCGGGTCAATTTGGGGTAAAAGGGTTAGCTAATTATTTATACGAATACACGCTGGTTGGGTTACTAAGCCAAGAACTCCGACAAAGATATACAAACTCTACATCAATCTATTTCTTTTTTTTTAAACCTAATACATCATAACTTAGGGTTTATAACTGCACCCCTACACTTGAGTTTTAGAACTCATAATTAGAATCTAACTAATGACCCGAATTGAGGTGGATCAACATAACATGAAGACCATGTGAACAAACATAAGGGGTATAGACATACTTTTCTTCCCCCCATTCTTCCGCGCAATAAAGACTACCATGAATCCCAATCTGTCCCATAAACAGTATTTACAATGATAAGGATTTAGCAACCGTTAAACCATAATTAACTTGGTTAAATAAGAATGTACTAAAAGAGTACAATACAGGGTTAGGCTAAGGCGATTTGGTGTAACAATTGTTCAAGGGGTAAAAATGCACTTCATTAATAGGTTTCGGATTAACCAGAAAAGTTACGAGAACGTGAAAATGATAGCTCGGAGGGTTTCCACTAGGGAGTCTTGCACTAAAAATAAGTGTGAAGTACGAGTGTGGGATAGTTATATGATCGATGTGACCATCATAACAAATACAAGTTTAAAACATGGGTTAATCCTAGTGCCTCTTATCTAGCAAATCCTAATAGTCCTTATGCGGTCTCGGGATGCATCACAAAAACCAAGTCTAGAATTTAATACACTACTGGTACACTCATATAATTTAGTACCGATACCAATGCTCCCCGAAAGGCGACAAAGACCATAAGACAACACATCCTGTTAACGACAGAAAAGACACATATTGACTGCATTCGAACCTAACACATAAACTAAAGTAATAAAACTATCTTGGGTATCAAAAATTGATACCTTAATTCCTATATATCTAAAGGCAAACCTTACATTTTTAGGGTGGAATTTTGAGGGTTTTTATGCTAGTCATATAAATTCCTATCCATGAGACGCTATTAATACTTGGTTTTCGTCGGTATATGTCATAAAAAAATTAAATTTGGGTCAAAATTACCTTTTACGCTATGTTTCGATATATTACCCATCATTTTAAGGAATAAGCAAATAGCAATTAAAGGAATAGTTTCTAAGGCTTACTCCCCCCAACACTTATTTTGAACGTTGTCCTCAATGTTCTTTAAAAGTACTCGTACAACGAATAAAGGGGTGAAAATAAAAACAAGAAAAAGAAACTAGTACTCTCCCCTGGTTAGCTCAAAAATGGAAAAAGAAACTATACGCTAACTGGTAAATCTTTCCACGCAAGAATCGTCATATGAAATTTCCTAAGAACTTCCAAGCTTCTTCTTATCAAATATAACATGTAAATCAAAGACAAAGACAACTACACCTGGCGTAAAATCGGCGGGAAATGATATATACAACAAAACTTTAGGGTTGACCCTTTGAAAGCAGTAAAGATAGGATGAGAGTAATGATATAATTATAGGTTTTCTGCAGGTTTACAAAAGAATTACAAATTTTAAATATTGCACATTTGTTTTTCAGATATACTAGAAAAAAATTCAAATTTTTACATAGCTGGAGTTGCGACGCCGTCGGGTGTTAATCCCGACGCCGTCTCCAGCGTCTGTGAAAATTTCTTCTTCGTTTTTAATGAGAAATTTCCTGCACGCAATTTTTATAAGTCAAAACTGAAGAAAGCACTGCATAAAAACCTGAAATTAGTCATTACAATCATATGACTCGAAACTGACGCGAATTAATCTAAATAATTTATTTCAAATGTTTGAATTGGGTTCTTAAAAACCAGATATATTCCCCTACACTTATTTTGTTGCAAAATACCTTTGATTGCAAATAAGATGAAGTTACAAACAAACAAAGCATGATTACAAAATAATTCAAACATAATAAAACAAACAATAAAGAATTAAAACACACGACACTCCTAATATGTGATAAAAATAAACATTGGTTTGCCTCCCAAAAAGCGGTTATTTTTGTTCAAGTCACGAGCCTGACTACCCTTATTTAACAGATAAGGAGGAGGGTTCCCCTACACTTGAGTTCAAGTGCGGGTGATAGTAACGGTACACACAATTATTATGAGAAGGGGTCACATGCTAAAAAACTGGTTGTCTAATTATATGCTCCAAATAGTGTGTTTGTTTCATCCTAACCTTCTCTACTTCTTTTGGCCTAACGGGTGAATTAAGTCCTCCTTCTATAAATGGAACTTCCTTAGATTCTAATTCCCAATCATTTTCAATCATCTCTATATTCAAAAAATCAACACCTAGGGATCCACTATGTCTGAATAAACCTGGTTTAAATCCATAATGTTTCTTAGGATCATCAATGAACGGGTGGTAATAGCAATACGTATCCTTAGGGTGGAAAGTCGCGACGTGAGGTAAAGGTGGTGTATTAATGGTTAAGCTATTTACTTCCTTCATCCTAAAACTATCCGGACTATTTGGTTTGATGGGTGGTTTGGGGCATCTTTCTTCTCCTAGACTTACATCTAAGGATGGACAATTTGGTAAGGGATTTGGTTGAGGATCCGACTCATCAAAAATAGGAAATACCCTATTACTAAGAGGAATGTCATGATTACAAGTATTCAAGCCTAAATCCCCAAGCTGTGTTTCGTCCAAAGGCTCTACCTCTATCGGGGTTCCTATAGTCTCTTCTACATCTTCCGGGTAAGTCAAAAAAAGGTCGATCTACCTTTATCGGGGTTCCCTTAGTCTTTCTTACATCTTCCGGGTAAGTCTTTGGGCGCGTGCGTTTCCTTAAATGATGGGAAGGACTTGTGGGGTTACTTTGTGGTCCCTCGAATGTTTATACCTTATCTTGCTTACCTCTATGAATCTCAACCCAAACTTTCTCATTATCTTCTAAACAATCTCTTGCTTGAGCCTTTAAATCTTTCTAACTTTCTTGTTCATAAAAATAATGTTTGGTGGTTGTCCAATCTTTTTGGCCCTTAGGCGAACATTTTATATGAGCTTGCCAATGCTTCTTCGCCAACTTTAATTCCTAGTTCCCGGCACTGCTGCTAAGTCAAAGTTTCCATTCAACGGTTTATAGTCCATGACTTGATCATAAAATATTGAGTAAGGACATTAAATTGTGGCATGAGTTGAGGGACTCTGGATTTTTTGAAAGAGTCTGCATCGTAGATTGCCTTCATCCTTGTTGTTTTTGAAACACCAAGGTATATCTTTGGAATGGGAAGGTTGTGGTTCGTGGTGGGTTTTGAAAGGGTGTGGTAGGTGGTCTTTCATACATCATGATGGTGAACGAAAGAGTTATAAACAAAAGGCACAAAGAAAAGATTGACTACAAAAAAGCTAATATACAGAACTAAAGTCTCGCTTGAAAGGATTCAAGTGAGTAGAACTAAGTTAAACTATGATCAAAACCTAACTATTCCCCATGCAGCGGTGCCAAAAACTTGATGCGGTCGTCGTAAGACTTCAACAAGAAGTTTTACAACTCCCTAGGCAGAGTACCTAATCGCTGTATTAGTAGTATAAGTAAGACACAGGGGTTGTTATCGTTCTATAAGGGAATAGGTTGGGAAGTGGTATTCGCTATTTTATACATACTTTTTATCTTGAAAAACGACCCCAAAAGACCAAAAACATAATGAAAAAATATATATATATGTTTGTTTTTGTGTTGTGTATGTGCAGGTACGGATATTAAATAAATGGACAAAATTGAAGACAAAGCCGGATAAAACCGAGCACGAGATTAAAAAGAACGCGAGAAACTGGTTCTGACGGTGCCTTTATCTTTTATTGGGCCGGCCCGACTCTATTTATATGGGCCAGACCGACCCATACTTAAACAAAAGCCCAAGATATAATCATGACCCAATAAAAAAATTATCAAATAAGGCCCATTTACATTGCTTTTTGTTGGACGCATGAATGAAATGAGATGAAAGAAATATTCATCATCACGTGACCCTAATTTAACTCCACACTAGTCACATGCCATCCCACTTACATTTTGAGGGCGAATAGAAAGTCAACACATGGCAGACTTAGTGATACTCATTTGATTTCAAAAGTTCATATGCAAAGGGAAATTAATCAACGGACAAAAAAAAGTGCATTTGATGTAAGCTAACAAATGGCCACGTGTTGCCTGCTAAACGGCT
>BQNB010148935.1:0-16235 GCA_026074375.1 Tanacetum coccineum | reverse complement strand
TCATCAATCGTCTATCGATTTTCCATTCCAGCCTCGTTGGGACATAACGACCCGGGAACACTCTATACTGCTTCCGGTTTCTTGGTCTCGCGTGATTTCATCCCTTGTTGTATTTATATCATATATAGATAGGTTTTAAGGGGTGAGCTCGCGCGAATCAGCTACATACTAAAATTCCTACCAAATTAACCATAAGTTTAAGTATGAAAGCATAAATGGCAAGGAATAAGTACCAACAAAGTTAAAATAAGTACTAAATATAAGTAAAATGTCTTAAGCAATTTTCCACATTACTCGCTTCTTCTTTTCGCTCAGCAAGTTCTTGATGCCTTTTCTGATTGACCTTAACCCGTCCCGTTGCTCATTACGTAATTGGACTTGACGGTTTAAAATTTTAGTTTGGCGAGTGTAAAAGGCTTCCATGTTTGGATCAATGTTTGGTGGGTTTGAAAAGACTTAAGGAATATCATTAGACAAAGAGTTGACAAAACGAGTGGGAGAAGGAGTTCTTGCATGAGAGGTACCTTCGTCATTTCCATCATTATCGTCATCGATGTGATGAGAGGAGGATGGTTGACCGAAGGCGGATGAAGAGGAAGTAGAAGTAGAAGGACGACCTCTTTTCATGCCATAATCCTTTCGATTCTTTTGCTCTTGTTGAGCGGTAAGAGGATACATGACACGATCGTACAAGATGTAGTTATCACTTGACAACTCGGGATTTTCGGACATGAGATGTTTAAAGTTTAAACAAACGAGTTAATAACATTACGTATGGTAGAATTAACCGAGCTTGTTTAGTGACAAACTCCATTCGTTTTGCAATGATTTGACATTTAAAGTTTTTTCTTGAAAAATTATGTTCAACGATTTTTAAAACCTGATAGAAGACTTCTCTTCTATTTATAGAGTAAGCGCACTGAAACGTACACTTCCCTATGACATTTGAGTCCGGGTTACAGTCTGAATTAACTGTAAGCCATTGTCATGAGCTCAAAACTTTTGAATGTTTTGTATAATAGCCCAAGACCGAGAAAATTGACTTTCTCGTTGACAAGATAAGTTATCTTTAAAGATACACTTTCCTTACTTTGAGGTCCGAGTTATGCACTGAAATGTACATAAGTCATTGAGAAACTTTAGAAATGACATGTTTTGAAACGTTTGAACTCTTGCTCGAACTTCATTTACACACCCGTGTCAATATTAATCGACATTTCTAGGTACGTAAATGTTATCGATTCCAAGAGACATGTCGAGAAGATTCTTTTTGGTATTTTTGAAATTTTTTTGATTTTATATTTTGTTTTTCTAGATTTTATATTTTTGTATTTTCTTTTTGTTGGTTTTATTTTTTTGTATTTTCTTTTTCAAAAATATTTATAAATCAAAATAAAGAGAAAAACAAAAATATTTACAAGTCGAGGTTTCTATCAGCAGTGACAGTTTTTGCTAGAGTTAAAGTTGATGAAGTTGAATCTGGTTGTTGTTGACATTTATCGGATGCATCAGCAGTAGTAACAGCGGAAGACATTGAAACAACTTGATTTTCTCCATTGAAATATTCGTTGAACAAAGGAGCGAATAGACTTTCCAACTCTATCATTGACTTCATAACTATCATGTATGTTGTAGGAACTTTTGTTGACATTATGTTACGAGGCTTGAACCATTTTGTTCAAACGTCATTCTTCTGATCAGTCTTGAATCCACTTCAACACTGGTTTCTGAGATATCAGCTTTTTCAGCAACCACGCTCTGAGATTTTCCTTGTTGACTTTATATGATGTACCTGCACTTAAATCAATACGTTGTTCCTTCTGAACATTGATCGAGGTACCTGCACTTAAATCCAGAGTTTGTTTGCATTCATGAATTTTAGAGATATCTACATTGGAACCATGTATGGGTTCACTGTCAGCCTTGCTTGTACAAGAAGCGAGTTTCTTTCCCGTAGGAACCCATCTAAGACCAATAGTTTTGAAAATTATACCCGTGGGTTTCCACCTAAGACAAGATCTAGGGGACGTTTTCTCATTCACAGTGGAAGACTTATTAAAAGAAAATCTATGTCTTGTAAAGATCTGCCTATTAGGTTTCTGAATATAACTCTTCTGGTCTATGGATTTGTTATTGTTTCTAGTCTTATTGGATTGAATCTTAGCATGAGAATTCACTTCTTTTAGGAATTTTATTATACAAGCATCATGATTTGCATTAAAGACACACTTATGACATATAGAACAAACAAAATGTTTAGAATCTGAGGAAGAACTAGGATCCTTAGAGTGATCTGCTTTGGGCACAAGCGTTATCGTTACACAACTACTCTTAGATACAGGCAAACTCCTAGATGTTTGATTGGTGCTTCTACGTTTTGGTTTGCTACCTTTAGTAGTGTTTTGTGAACTAACGGTATGCATCACACTAGATTTTGAATTCCTATTTCTTTCTTGTGTCTTTTCCTTATCTTCTTCTAGATAGTAATTGTAAACCATGTCATTTGAACTAAATCTTGGCATGTTCTTAGAGCTATTCCTAGATTCGCTAGATGCAATCACTTGATTAGGTTTTGCAAAAGCAGAATATCTTATGTTACGCAAATAATGTTGAGTGACTGGTTTTGACAAATTGGTTTTCACATCAACTTGTGAGGCAAACCGTGGTTTTGAAATTTAAGGTCTTTCAGATTTAAACGCATTCGGTTGTCTAACAATTGATTGGTTTCTGAGTGATTGTAAAACTGGTTTCCTTAAGACTAATATTTTTGCATACTTATTATCCATGCCACTTCCTTTAACTTTCTTGATTCATTATTTAAAGCAGCAATTGCAAAAAGATTTTCTTAAATTTGAGCTTTTAAATCAGCATTATTAGCAAGCAAAGAAGTTTTTTGTTCTATAGTCTTAGATCTCATTAGTTAAATAGAATCATACGAATCTTTGTAATGCTTTTTCATAGTCTCATTTTCCATATTTAAATGCTTATTCTCTGTGAGTAATTTAGCCACACTATGTTCTAATTCGATGTCTATTGTTTCATAAGCAACTATTTCCTTTTTAATCTTGGCTTTATTACTTGTTTCATTCAAAATTTGACCATGTTGCCCAAATTTTAAAGCTTGATTTTGATATTTAAGTTTAAGAGCAATACAATGTGCTTTCATTCTTGAAAAATCTTTTTGAAATTGGGCAATGGTATTTTTGAGAAAACTATTTTTAGACTTGAGAGATTGACTTGAAAATTCAGTTGTCATATTATCAAGTGATGAATCAAGCATAGGACTTTTAACTTGACATTGTTCAGTACTGGTCAACCCTGCCTTTATTAATGTCCTGTAGCAAAGATATTACATTCAGCAGTCAGTTGTACCTCATCCATTGGCTCTTTGTTATATATGGGTTTGATATCTGTATCATCGGCATTTGTATCATTCCATGACCTGCTACTATCATCTTGCACTTCTGATTCTATCCCACTGCATTTTGTGACAACTAGTCCAGCATCCAATGCTTTACCCGTATCAGTCTTACTCTTTTACGTTTGCATCTGTCTTTTATTCACCCTTCTATCATACTGTCTTTGATGACGTGTTCTTTCAGCAACAGACTTCTTAACATTACTCATGTATTGAAGTAACGTGTCTCTGAACTGCTTAACTTCGATTCCAGTGTATTTAGCAAAATACTCGTTAGTCATTTGACTATCATAATCCAAGGAAAACTGTGAATCGATGAACTTCTGGTACTGTCTGTTAACCACCCAAAAGGATGCCATGGATACGTCTTCTTAAAATTCATCTTTGTCAAGTTGCTTTTATAGTTGATCTACATTAAGGAACATCGTACTTGTGAAAGTATCATCATCTTGACCAAAGAGTGACATGAATGCCCGTTTGAATCCATGTTCGATGCAAGTGCCTTTTAAGTCTTCTTTAGAAAAAACTTAAAGGTGTAAATGAAGAGAACGAAAGTATGTCATGCATCTCTCTTTTGCTTTTGACATCTTGTATTTGATTGCATGGACATCTTTGTTTTAGAATCCAAGTTGCAGTCTTTCACTGATTTATTGAGTGCAGTCTCTGAATTACTGTTTTCTTTCCTAGAAAAAGTGTTTTGTATGGCAATTGAATCAACTTTCAATGCTTGAATTGTATTTGAATGATCTTCTTGTGTCTGCAGCAACTTCTTTTGATTCAATAATTGTTGAGTCTCTTATTGATGAAGAATTGTCTGAAGCATATATTTCTCAATGGAATCCATGTCATGGATCATTGTATCTTTGAAGGATTGAGCATCAAATGTTGTATATTTCTAAATACACTCTCTTAATTCTGAATTGAAGGTGTCTTCAAACATTGTTCTGAGTTGTGTCAAAGCAGTCTTGCAATCAGCCTTACAAATTATTTGTTTGGTAAGATGCTTTTCTAGTAAATTCATGTCTTGAGAGAATGTTATTTTGAAGATAAGTACTCCACCAAAGTCTTTTAAAGTATCTGTAAGAAACGTGAAGTGTGACTGAAGTGCTTTAAGACTTTTCATGCATCCTTCTTTTAAAAGTTGTGTCTTCTCTTGAACTTTTGAAATTGAACATGAAGAAACCGTGTCATTGTGAAGAGCACTTGATGTTTGAGTTTGCAAATTGTTATTGGTATTTGACATTCTAATGTTGTTGTGAATGGATATCAGATCTTAAGTTTTATGAAGTGATTGAGATTGTGGTTTGATTTGAATTTCAAATTCACGGGATTTTACAAGTCTTGATTAAACCGAGAAAAGAAGAAACTTTTGCAGGATTTTACTAAATCAAGAAGAAACCGTGAAATATGAAGCTGTTGTGTTGTTGGAAATTATTGATTGTTACGTGTCTTTGAAGTCCAAATTAGTTATCACAATAATTTTCCAAAAGTTGTAATTCACCGAAATTGGTCTTAATTCAAATAGGATTTGAACCGAATTTGTGTGTCGAAATTGGTAACAGAATGATTTTCGGTGATGATTTTTGGTTGCATAAATCGCTATGAACACATTTCGCCACCAAGAAGATATTTGGCAATGGTTTCGTTTTGTGTAAGTGTCATATTTCGCCACTGAATGTGTACCTGCACAAATCGCTATCACCCTAACATACACAAATCGCTATCAAGAGAAGTTGCACATTTTGCTATGTTACACATTTCGCCATGCTACACATTTTGCTATGCTACACATTTTGCTATGCTACACATTTCGCTACCAAGAAGAAATTTGGGCTGCATTTTATTTCGTGTAAATGTAACAAATCGCCACAAAATAGAACCCCTGAAATACACAAATCGCTATCAAGTACAATACACAAATCGCTATGAAGAGGGTGCACATTTCGCTATCCTTCATGCACATTTCGCTGCCATGCATAAGATTGCACATTTCGCCATTCTTCAAAAGTTTTCTGGAAAATGACTTTCTAAATCTCTTAAAAAATACTTTTTCTGAACGATTTGATCCAAGATTTCTGTACTTCTAACTAAACCTAGCCTAAATCTATCATAAAAACATAAACTTTAACATTTTTATCACCAAAAATTTTCCACTTTTTGTTATGAGTTTCGAATAGATTTTTTCAAAAACAAAAATAAGCTGAAAACTAGATAAGCTAGATGATTAAAATACTAAAATAAGCTGTTTTAAACCTATGAAATGCTTAAAAACAAAAACCTAACCGTAGCTTTTTAAGATTAAAAAATGCATTTTTCTTAGAAAACCACAAATCAAAACACCTTAAAACCCCTTGGCGATTAATACCACTTGTTATCCCACTAACTTAATCCATAAATCAACTAATAAGCAATACCAATAAGCTATAAAATGATCTGAACTTAAGAAGGGAGAAAGAAATAAAGTAGAAAGATTGTATAGAAATAGAGAGTTTGGTATGATTACAAGGAAGCAAATGTAACCAACACCCTCTCCATGTGTGGAGAGGGATCTATTTATAGTCCAGGCCAACATGCTAGGCGTGTGGACTCCTATCTTGGGTCGGGCTTATCTTGTGTTAGGCTTTGAGCCCGAAACATGAACAATATTAGCTTAAAGTCTAAGCCCGTTAAACCCGACTAGCCTATTACAATACAAGACTATTTATGACTAAGATGACCGATAACATTCTTGTTTGACTTATATAAAAATAAGTGCCTACTTGAAAGAGTGCTCTATTGAGTCTCCCATTGTTAATCAAAAAACAAATGGTCCTTACCAAACCTACATCACAACACCAAATGAAATCAAGTATTTTGTCACAACTAATCTAAACAAAGTCAAAAATCCTATTGCTGAAAAAATTCACAAACATGAACTTCGCTAAGACATGCGATCTTGGGAAGAAATCATTTGGCAATATGTCTTAAGTCCTGGTGAAAACTCCAATCATCTTTTAGCTTCCTCGTGTCACATGATCTATTATATCATGATCAACCAACTCTACAATCTCACATATTTTATAGCTAAAAGAATTGCAAACATCAAAAATCAATCCAACACACCAATGCTTTATGGCATGTTGTTAACTCGTCTTTATGACTATATCACATTAATCTATCCACAACTCCAAAACCTAAATACCAACTTTTTTCCCACGTCAAGGCACCTATGGGACACTACGATGACTACTTCGATAGTGATTCAGAATCAATTACTGAAGATAAGGGTGATGATTAAATGTACGTGGGTACAAAAGTCATTTAGGAAGTTTTTTTGAACTATTTTCTTAAATTTTGATCTTGATACATTATTTCATTTTCGTACTATTTGAAGTATCTATTATAGACTTGGTAGTTCTAGTAGTATATTTAATTAGAACGAAAACTTATTAGATGCACTTTTAGATTATTAGTACGTATGCTTATTGATTATTCACTACATATATATTAGTATACAAACATGCATGCTTATTTCTTGATGATATATTCCTCTACATTATCACTTGCATGATGAGATTATGGTTCTTATTTTTTAGCTAGATAATTTGATTTTTGTGAGTCTTAAGACATAAGATTTTCTAAAAAATAGAAACCCAAATCACCACATTTTTCCTACAAAACATAGCTAACAATAAAAAATGGGGAACCGTGGTCGTCCTCAGGGGGTGGTCCCTTATTTATAAGGGGGATCCCATATCAATCAAGGACCACCACCCTCAATATAGGACCGGCACCTATTGATGCGTATTTTATTTTAAAATATATTTTGTTCAAGTATTAAATTTATAAAACTCGATTCACCTGACAAACGCACTAACGGGCACAGAACCCGATCGTGAGTAGTACAGAAATGGTAAATCCGATGTCGTCCCAAGAGCTAAGTGTCAATTAGTTTTAACTTGAATTGTCACGTTTGAAAATGGCTTAAAGTTGATTTATGAAAATAACATGAAAGTAAACATGTGAAAAGTAAAAGTAATAGAAGATATCAGGGAGAAAGGCATGCTAACCTAGCTATTTCATTACTACCGTTATAACTATGTTTTCCTCTGCAATGTTACAATATGGTTTCATTAGTGGTTTCAAAAGTCGACCGACCAGAATAAATATATTAAGTCTGCCTTATAATTCCTGCGATCCTGAATCCCTCAAAAGTCACGAAGGTAGGGCAACAGGTCATAGTGATTAATCCCAACTATCCCAAGAACTAGTCTAATAACCTATACAGATTTTTAACCCTCTTTGAAAGAGTTCATGTGCTTTTTAAGTATATTAAGTTATAGAGGTGGTAGCCTGGTTAGTTCTTACACTAGGGATAAGGTTCCAAACCTACCCTAGTACCCTGCTAATCTCATGTTCAATTGGTAATCTAATAACATGATCTAAACCACCCGTAATACTATCAAAACCCAAGGGTATACGATAGTCAAAGTATACATAACGAAACCATAATCTAACAGGAAACAAACAATATAACGATAGTAAATTCATGTCTAGGCCAGCACTTGAAGTGCTTAGCGCTCATAGCAATAACACATCAAGAATTAAGAAAGGTAATCATGGATTGAAAACTCATAGTTCTTACAGAAATGGTTTATGAACGATTAAATACAAAAGTAAGATAAGTGTAATCTCCCTTAGACTTCTGATGGAATTCTTTGAGCTATGGTGGCCTTGTTCGCCCCTTGGAACTACTACAGAATGGTTGATGTCGAAGTGTCTGAATGAGGCCTTTATTTATAGGTTTCGAATATTTTACGGCGTAACCATATGAGGTGTTACGCCGTAAACTGTTGACGCGTCCTTTCCATATTACAAGCTTAAATATGTTACGGCGTAATCAACAAAGCACGTTACACCGTAATGCTGACTCGGATGAGTCATCTTTCCATAATAACATTGTTACAGCGTAAACCTTTAGTATGGTTATGTCGTAATGCTGTAAGCTGACTTGTCTTGCTTGAATTATGTTACGGCGTAACACTATCGTAGGGGTTACGACGTAACGTCTCGTAAGAATCTGTATTATCCTCATTTTTTCGTCCATTTCTCGTGTTTCTCGTCACATACTTGCATTTTACCTGAAAACAACAAAATAACCGTAAATGTATCGAATTCAAGTATTTATAAGACAATTGCAAGTATTTTCATTGGGAAATTGACACCAAAAAGTATCAAATATTTGATGTTATCAAATATCCCCCCACTTGACTTCTGCTTGCCCTCAAGTATACCTGTTAGAATAGTTTATAAAAAGATTTCTCTTATTTAACTCAAAGAAATGAATCTATAAAAGACTTATGCTAGAAACATCAAAGCCGAACACCTCGCGAAAAGGGGGTCAAAATTCACTCAACTCTCAACTAGTCTAAGTGTTCATTTTTGGGGTGATCACTCAACTACACAGTCATAGCATGTATTCTATCATAAGCTTGGGAAGTACACAAATCTGCACCAGTTAGAGCTAGGGTCTAAACAATTCTTAAAGGCAACATGGGTGACATAACATAGGTTTATTGGTGATATAAAAGGTTAGGATAGACATGGGATACAAATTTAATTGGTGTTAAGATAGAAACACAAAACAAATAGTCCTATATAATCTAAGGTATCCATAACCAGCTACTGTCCATCCATAGTCCAAGTCTTCGAGTGCGAAAATCTGATCATATCATCAATATGGGTTAGCTAATGATGAGATCTTGCGGAGCATGCTAACCCATTCATTTCTATGTGGCTTATAGTTGCACCACCTTTATACTTTGGATGGCTTATAGTTGTACCATCCCCAAAATCACTCAGTGGCTTATAGTTGCACCACCTTTTTACTTAGTTGGTTTTATAACACGTAACCAACATTAGGAGTTATATCACTAGGTGGCTTATAGTTGCACCACCTTTTCTCTTTTTTTACAATACTCTTGTATATAACATATCACATATCCCCCCACTTGAGATAAACAGTATCGGAAGTGATAATACTGAGGGGTCTTCCATGATCAAGATAATATATCATCAAAGTAAGTGCCAATCTTCGAACCATTTTCCTGAACCATAGACTTAGGTAGCCAGAAATTTCAACACAAAGATAAATATACTACACGAGGGTAGACTAAGGTTAATGGTGTAACGAAACAAAATAATGGGTGATAAACATAGATTGTAGCTTAACAAGGGTGATCTAGGGGTAACTTGCACTAATACGAAAGCAACAAAAGGATTTAAAAACTGCGGGAATGTCGACAAGTCAGTGTAACAATCCGATAAACACAACATAATGGTAATTGGGTGAATTCCTAAGTGTTTTTCCCCTCTCGAAACAATCTATTCTTCAATACATTAGGTCACGAAAAGAGTACAATGCCAAGTTCTTAAAGGTCCAAACATACTACCAACCCTTACCGACCGGCATACTTAATATTTTAGTGGTTTTTGTATAATGAGATGTAAAATGGAACATCATGCTAAACCTCACCAATTAAAAAGTAAAGGTGGATGTTTCAATCGGCAAAGAATAATTCTATTCATAAGAGAAATATGTCAAAAAATTCAAAATTTGGCATCATTTTTTTCAAAGAAAACTAGAAAGTCTGAAGGCAAGAAATGTCAAGTGATAAATCCCTACTCCCATCCCTCACTTGTTTTGTAAACAATGTCTCCCTAATATTGAATCATAAATGAAATGACATAAACAGGAAGGATTAGAATTTGAGTAACAAGAAACTCCACCTTATGAGCTTTGCTTCTGAACATATGAAATGTAATAAACCAGCGGAGAAATTCAGAAAATCTCAATCTTAAGTGATAAGTGTAAAATACACATATCTGTTAATACCTAAAATAACCCAATTAAACTCAAAACAGACCAAAAATGGCAACAATATGCTTGTATTTGTGTTTTGTGTGTGCAGGTACGGATATATCAAAAATCACAAGAAAACCATCAAAAACAAGCAAGCAACGGAACACGAGAACGAAAGAGTTGAACAAAATCCCGGAATCCGAAGCCAGAAAAAGATCAAACTACAGTCAACACCATCCGGAAGCCAAAGCCAGAAAAAGTCAAATCTACAGTCAGCTCCAGTCAATCTTGGTCAACAAAAGTCAACAAGACCCAAAATAACCCCTCAACTTTTAGAAAAGTCCATAAATGGTCCCTAAGCCTAATTGGGCCACACCCGGATCCATAAGCTCAAAACCATAGCCCATTTACCCTTTTCATAAAACCACAAGGGCCGTTCCTGCCAATTCCAAAAGACCTTTTACACTACAATTGAGATAAACAAAGAAAGGGACTGGAAATGTCAAATGTCCAAAGTTTAAAAACGAATTACCCTATTCGGTTATAAAAAAGGCGCCAACACCTATTTTACTATTCACTTTCTTCCTCGTTTCACCACGTTGTCAAATCATAGGGCTTTTCCAAATTGAAGGGTTAATTAGGCAATCCAAGTGGTCTACATCATAAAAGCATGTCAAAACAGTCTAATCAAGAACCCTTAGTAGCTCACTTAAGCATCAAAGCCACGTCAGATGAAGGAAATCACAAGGGATATTGATTTTTACTCTTGGATCACTCACACAAGAAGCACAAGGGTCACATCAAGGATTGCCAGCTTGGCAATCCGTGTGAATCCCAAGGCTTGATTTAACGGATGAGATAAGAGATCTAATGATTGAAGAAATAGATGGTGATGATTAGAAGGAGCGTAGGCAAGAAGGCACACCTAGAAGCTTCATCAGCCATCTATAAATAGGCTCTCATACCTTACACACCACACGGAGTGAGTAGTTAGTAATTTTAGTAGCTTTTTAAGTTTTAGCTTAATTTCATTCTCTAGCTTAATTTGTCTCAAGATCTTTTGTTTAATCTTATAAGATCTTACCTTTTATCTAATGATAAGCTAAAGTTCATAAGCTACTAAATAAGCTCTTATTAGTCTCTAAGCTAATAATTAAGCTCAAATCTTACCTTAATCATACCTAAACCTTTAAAACAGCTAAGTACCTTGAACTGTTTGGATTTTAAGCTATGGAAGGAGAGCCAAAAAGGGAAGGGCTCTTATGGACTTATACTAGCTTATCCATTTGGATAAGCTAGAGCTGTTGAATAAGCTCTAAGAGCATTTTAAGCCTTGTTTAGCTAGGCTCATTGTAAGTTTTCTTTTAATCTCATTGTCATTTAATTTCTAGTGTTAAATTTGCTCAAGTGTTTAAGTAGCTTCTTAGTGTTTTGCTTATTAGCTTATTTTATCTGCTTAATTGTGCTTATAATTATCTCATCATGCTTATTGGTTATTAATTTACATCTGATGTTAGTTTAATAGTTATAAATCTTAGTTTTCTTAATTTTTTGTCTTAAAAAGTCATAAAAAGCCAAAAATATAGTAGCATAGTGTAGATCTTATAATTTAGCTTAATTAATTGTTGAAATATGTTTGTTAAGCTTGATATAATCTAGTAGTAATCTGGTATTAAGGAGTTAGGCATTAGTTTTCAAAATCATAAGCTATTTCAAAATTATGTCAATTTAAAGGGGTGTTTGCCATTAACTAATTTGACCTCATAAAGTCAAAAGGTTTTGTGCATTTTATTTGAGTTAGCTTGGATTTCATTTATAATCGGTAGGAATAGAGATTTTAGAGTTAGTTTTTCAAAATATAAAAAGTTATGGCTTATTTTGTCATCTCAGCACCAGGGTACTTTGTAGCTTAAGTTTTGATTGCTTAATTTGAATCTAAGCTCTTTGAGCTTTTGTTTTTGTGTGCATTGTGTTTTGCCACACTCAAATTGAGTGTCTAAGTGCAGGATTACCACTAGGGAATCCTGCATTTATCATTTGGCCTTTGCCATTTGCACTAGCAGTGGTAACTAAAGTTACCACTGCTGTCACTTTTAAGTTTAAATTTTAGTTAAGTAATCTTAGGCTTAAGGTTTTAAAATTCAGTTTGCTTTTAGATTTTATATAGCTTAGTCTAAATCAAGTTTAATTTTTCAATTGGTAGCTCATTTCTTAGGTTTCATTAGTTTTTAAAAGTCATTAAAAGTTCAAAAAGCCCAAAAACAGTAGTTAATAGTTGATAGCTTTTAAATTTGATTTCTAGCTTGTAGTGTTTGTTTTTCTCATTTAAATAAGTAGTCTATAAGCTGTTTGTTAAGTTTGCAAAAGTTCAGGTTAGGTAATAGCTTATATCTCAAAATAGCTTAAATTGATTTTGTGATTTCTAAGATAGTTTTTAAGTTAGGCATTTTCATCTTCAATTTCAGTTAGGGTTAAGTGTTATTGAGTCATTTAGCTTTTTAAAACTAGTCACTACACATCACAAGCTTTCCAAAACATCTCTTGTTTTCAAATTTGAGCTTATATTAAAGCTTGTGCAAGGATTTAAGTGTTAACAAGCTTCTTTGAGCTCAAATGCTCACTCACTGAAGCAGCAGCTTTCATAAGCTGATTAAGAGCTTATTTTAAGTTTTCAGCTAGTTTTCTTTTTATTAAAGTTGCTTAAAAACTAGTCTTCTATAAGTTCCAATATTCAGTTTTTCAAAAAAGTCAAAAAAAAAAGATCAAAAAGGGGTTGCCCAGCCTCGAACCCAAGACCTCTATCTTATATGCCATACGTGTTAACAAGTGTGCTACAATAGCTCATCCATCAGTGTTTCCTTTCATTAAATACTTATACAAGTTTTCATTTTCCTTTTCATTTATAAGCCGTAGCTTTATAAGCTCTTTTCTCAGCTTATTTAATAAGCTGAGTTCTGTCTTTTATTTTTCTAGTAATCTTCATTGCATTATAGATTTTTCCTGAATTTTTCGTAATTTTTCATCAATTAGTTTATTTTTAATAGTTTTTCGAAAGTTAAAATCTTAAAAAATCAATAAAAAATAGAAAAAAGTTTTATAAAAATACAAAAAAATAGTTTTTAGTTTTATAAAAAATAGCTTTAGGTTTACATTCAGTAAAATCATTTTTACACTTTTTAGATCTTAATTTTCATTTTTGAGCTTTTATTTTTAATTTTAAAAATAGGATTTTAATTTTAAAAATAGTTAAAAATAGTTTTCTGAGTTTTTATGTTATTTTAGACTTTTCTAAGTTTAAAAATCATTTTTCCAAATTTTTAGTACTTAATTTGCTATTTTATAGGATTTAATTAGATTAAAATAGATTTAAATTCATAATAAATTCAAAAATAATCAAAAAAATGTTTTTCTTTTTCCTAAAATTTTCTTTTGTCCTATCTTAGGTTTAGAAATTTAGTTTATATTTTTAGGAGTTAAATTTAGTTTACTTGCTTATTTGTCGCGTTTTATTTGTTTCCCGTTAATCATTTTAAATGTTTAATTGCTTTTAATTGTTCAATTTTACTTGTTGCTTTTATTTGGTAGTTATAGATCATAAAAATATCTTTGCTTTCATTCAAATCATAATCCGAACTTAAACGAGGTTTCAATTGCACAAGTCGTTGGGGAAACGACCCGGGTGATCATTCTTCCCGGTTAAATATACGTACTATATATTATATTATATATATTTTTGAGAGTGAATTTTCCTTAGGGAATTTTCTTAATTTCTCTCTTAAGGTTATATTAGTATATATATTTTATAGTGTGTAAAAAACACGTATCAAGATTCAAATCTTTCTTGCAAGCCGTGTAAAGAGGTCTTGATATATGAAGCTCAAATATCTGAAGTACACAATTAATTCGAAACCGAAACACCAAAGACAATTAAGTCCCGGGTGTCCGCATTTCTCCTCACATGATATTTATGATATAAATTGTAACACCAAAGTCAATTAAGTCCCGAATGTCACAATTATTCCCTCTAAGTAGTCGAAATGATAACACATAAGTCAACTAAGTCCCAAATGTACACATTTCTTCCTGCCGGATACTGACTAACTGAAGGAATCATCATACTTATCATACCTATATGTACCTCTTTTATCAAATATTTCTACTCCTTTTATAAATAAACTTAGTGATTGACCGTTAAAGGAAGCATTAATTGAATCAGTAACCAATCTTCTCACGCTTAGAATAAATCTTCTTACAATACTTCCTCCTAGTATGTTAAATGATGCATACTTGAAATCACAAGATATCTCTACCCTTATGTAGTTGAAATATTGCACCCGAAAGTAACAAGTTAAACACTGATTTCCTCTGCGGTTATGACATTTGTCTTCCCGGAATGACCTAAAATAAGAATAAGGTATGAATTCTATCACGTGAACTTATTATCTTTCTTGTATATATATTCCTTCCCCCTTGTTGGTTTCGATACCTCAGAATCAGCAAAACCTAGTACGCAAATATACTTGAGATCGTGTTCGAAGAATTAATAAGCTTAAATCTATTTCGTGAGAATCAACATTAAGGCATTTAAAACTATGAAAGTATATCCAAGCATTCCCATGTCTTTTACAAACTATGAGGTGTTGGCAATATTGATCGTTTGTAGTTTAAAGCCTGAATTCACCAAGTCTCAAATTGCAAATAAGTCCATAAAGTTTTAAACACATGACATCAAAAACTTGTGTAGTTAAAATCCATTAACTCCCCGTAAATTATGATCCGTCGTTATTAAAAACTTTATCCGTTAATTCCGTTACCTATTTTGAAAGACCGTTTTAAAAGATTATTTGATGACAATTTCTCCCCCTCAAATAATGACCCGTTTTCTATTTAAAGATCTGCTGTCATTGTTTGAGTGGTCGAATTTTCTTTGAAAAATCTTTTTGTGATTACTGAAAACACTAATTCATTGTGAAGACAATTTTTTGCCAATAAAAATAAGATTTCTCTTATTTTGACACATAAGCGCACTGACACGTACACTTACGGATATATCACAAGCCTTTGCATGGTCATAAAGTAGACCATGCCCGAGAATAAATTCCTGTTGTTAGGAACAACTGTCTTTTAGACCTTGTATTCCACCACCAAGAGATGATTGGGATCGTTTGTTCCAGACCCATGTTATAATGCGAAGTACTTTAATCCTCCCAACAATTGTTGTCCCTAGTTCCCAGTCGCCTGAGTTAGCACCAAGAGCTAGTTGATTTAGGGGCCGATACACCCGTGTCTACGTACAATTGACCAAGTTGCTCCATCAAGCAAGTATCCCACACCCATCAACACAAAGACAGAACATTCTCTAATTAGATTTCTCAAGGAATTTTCTGAAGAAACATTAAACACAAAAACACCATCTTTTACCATGATGATGCACTCTTCACGAATCCTTCATTACATACTCGACTTCTCAAGGATCGTCATCTAATGTGAGCACCAAATCCACTACTCCATTCGAATCACTTGGTAGAACAGACTAAGAATCATCATATAGAGAATGTAATCGAAGATCCTTCTTGTTTTGTCTCCACCAAAAAGCAACTATAGACCGATGCCATGTGGTGTTATTTTGATGCCTTCTTAACTTCTATAGAACCAAAAAACTTCAAACAAGCAATGACCAAGCCATCATGGATCGATGCAATGCAAGAAGAAATTCATGAATTTGAAAGGCTACAAGTTTGGGAATTGGTTCCGTGTCTAGATAGAGTCATGTTGATCAAACTAAAATGGATTTATAAGGTCAAATTGAATGAGTTATGATGTTAAAAAACACATGAAGCGAGTTAGGATTTATAAGGTCAAACAGTTATGATGTTGAATGAGTTTTGTGGTTAATTCTTGTTGGATATGGTTCTAATAATGTTATGTGTTGATAGGCTTCATGATTGAATGAGTTATGATGTTAAAAAACACTGA
>BQNB010148934.1:0-16235 GCA_026074375.1 Tanacetum coccineum | reverse complement strand
CAAGCTTTGGGAGCTTGATGCAGTCCATAAAGTGCCTTTTCTACTTTGTATACTCTATCAGGGAAGTCTGGATCTTCAAATCCTGGTTGTTGACAAACATAGACTTCCTCTTCAATCTTACCATAAAGAAAAACACTCTTGACATCCATTTAGTACACCATAAAGTCTTTAAATGACGCATACGCTAAGAATAGCCTAATTGCTTTAATTCTGGCAACAGGAGCAAAGACTTCATTATAATCAATCCCTTCTTTTTGTGTGTACCATTGAGCAACTAACCTTGCTTTGTTCTTTATCATAATGCCTCTTTTATCCTTCTTGTTCCTAAAGACCCATTTAGTGCCAAAAGCCCTTTTGCCATTTGGTAAATCCACCAAGGTCTAAACCTTTTGTAATTTGAATTGTAAAAGCTCATCCTACATAGCTTCAATCTAGCTTGGATCCTTTAATGCATGAATTACCTTTTTGGGTTTTCCTTGTGAGAGAAAGCAAGCAAATAAGCAATTTTGAAAGTCTTTATGGTTTGTTCTTTGCTGAACTGAACTAAACAAACCATGTTCTTTCAAATTCTTTATCATTCTTCTTGTTTAGGGTGCTGAATTCAAGTCTCCAATAATTTGTTTAACTGGATGGTCTTTGTGTATTCTTGTAATTGGAATAGGACTGACATGCATAAATTTATTCAAATTATTCATGTCAGCCTCTGCACCAACATCTTCATAATCATCTTAATACACAATACCTTCCAATTCAAGCATATTTTGATCATTTGGAAGTTCAATGCTTGTATTACTACTAACAACATTAACTTCTATGCCAGTAGAATTAATAGTTGAACTAACAGTATTAACATTATTAGTGTTGTTTCCATCACTAGCAGTATTAATATTGTTAGTGCTGTTAACACTATTATTCTTATTACTTGGATCACCACCTTCTTTTCCTGGTTCTTCAGTAACCTTCTTTTCATTATCTCCTGAAGGTTTGAATCCAACATCGGGAGAACTCTTTAAATTTTGAGAGAGTAGTGGATCAATAGGCCACAATGGTAGCAGAATGTAATCTTTGCCAGGTAGTGTCTCCCTTCTAGCTTTACCTGTATCTTCAAATGCTTTTGTTCCTGCATTAACATTAGACTGATTTCCTGTAATAACTGGCTTATAATTCATTGACTTTATTAGCGCATCAGTATCAAAAAGCCAATTTGGTCCACTTCCTGTAATATTAGGTGTATTCTTACTAAACTGGACATGCAGGTTCTCTTCAACTATCCTTGTTCTACTGTTATATACTCTAAATGCTTTACTATTGATTGAGTACTTGCCTAAGTGATCTATGGTATTGAGAATTGTAACAGGACACCCAAATGGTCTCATAAAGCCTAAAGCTAGTTTTCTACCAAGAAAAAGTTCATAAGGGGTCTTATTATGAGGCTTAATTACTAATACCCTATTTTACACATAACAAGCAGTATTAACTGCTTCAGCCCAAAAACTAGTAGGTAGCTTGGAATCAGCTAGCATTGTCCTAGCAGCCTCAATTAGTGTTTTATTTTTCCTCTTAGCTACTCCATTTTGTTGAGGAGTTCTAACTACACTAAATTCTCTCTTAATACCTTTTCTCTCACAAAACTGATTTATCTCCTTATTTTTGAACTCAGTTCCATTTTCAAACCTAATTACCTTAACCCTTTGATCTATTAGATTTTCTACTCTAGTTATAAAGGACTTAAGAATCCCACTAGTCTCATCCTTAGTAGCTAGAAAGAAAACCCAACTAAACCTACTGTAATCATCTGTGAAAACTAGGCAATACATCTTTTTCATTAAGATTTTTACAAATATTAACCCAAACAAATCCATGTGCAACATATGTAAAGGTTGGCTAATTGAACTTACTGTTTAGGACTTACAAGAAGCTCTATGTTGCTTTCCTTTTTGACAAGCAACACAAGTTTGATCATTTTCAAAAACTTTTGAAGGTAGACCTCTTACAAGATTTCCCTTAACCAGTTTATTCATAGTTTTGAAATTTATGTGTCTAAGCCTTCTATGCCAAAGTTTAGATTCATCAGATGTGGCTTTTGCAAAGAGACAAGTTAGACCTCCTTTAGGAACAATATTCGTTAAATCAACACTATACATATTGTTCTTTCTAGGAACTTTAAGTAAAACATGACTTTCATTAGTTAACTTAAAGTTTGGAGATAAAACAATACATTCAGTGTCATTAAAGAGAAAACAATTCTTTTTGTTACACATTTGTGAGACACTAAAGAGGTTAAACTGTAACTCTCTTACAAAATACACATTCTCAAAATCTAAATTACCAGTTTTGATTGTACCTCTGCCTATGATTTTCCCTCTTTTAGGGTTACCTCCAAAGGCAACATATCCTCTATTAATTTCTTCAAAATCAGTAAGATAAGACATGTTTCCTGTCATGTGCCTTGAGCATCTACTATCAATCACTCCTTGGTCCTGTAAATCCATTTGTAGATTTCCCTGCACATGTGGTAAGAAAATCAATATCTTTTAGGGACCCAAGCCATCACTGACTTGGATCTGCCTTGTGCATCAATATAATCAAACCTTTTCAAAATGGTTGATGCACTGTTATGTTTAGAAACATGGTCTATTACTTTAGTCTTTGGTTTCTAAACCCAATAAGCTGAGGCCTTAACAGCATTAATCTGATTTCCCTAAACAACATTAAGTACTGCTTTTGGCCTAGCAGCTTTAACTACTACTTTTGGCCTAGCAGTATTAACATTCATACCACTAACAGTATTAACCCTCTTATTAAAATTACTGTTTTAGTTGTTGTTTTGTTGTTAATGGGTCTTCTAACAGTTGAATGTGCTTTATTAAAAATATTTGTCATTGGTCTTACACTATTCATTATTGTTCTGGGTTGAGCAATATTAACTGGTCTAGCAGTAGTAAATGATACTAGACCAAACCTTATTAATACTACTTTTAGAACCATGTTCCTTTTAGGACTAGGGTGGGTCATTCTAGAAAAATTCTGGTGATTCACCCTTTGAGTATAGTTCCACACTGGTTTTACCATCTTTTAATTATTAAACTGTCTCTGATGGTAATCACAATCATACTGCAGGTGATCAAAACTTCCACACACATAGCAAGCTTTGTTAATCATCTCAAAATTACTTCTTAATCTTTGAGACGTCATGTTATTTTAGTTTCTTTGGTTTCTTCTAGTACTATGTGTGTTCAGCCTATTTTGATTACCTTGTTTAACAGTTGTTTTCCTAAGAGATTTTACTTGCTCTTTAGATTTAACAAACTTTATTTTAGCAAAACTAGACTTAACTATTTTCTTCTCTTTCTTAGCCTGAGGCATATCTTCTTCCTCACTATCAGACACCCAATCCTCAATAATTAGAGCCCTATTATTCTTCCTGACAACCTTAGGTTTGTCTGCACTAGCCTTAGCTTTACTAGTCTCAACTACAGACTTCTTAACTATAGGCTCATTTACTATAGGATTATTTACAAACTCCTCAAGACCAGACAAATCATGTTTTAGAGGCATAAAGTATCTTGTATTGGGAGGTGGAACAGCATTATACCCTAAACCAGTTTTGCACTTATCAACTATCTGACAATCTAGTAGTTTGTTTAAGTTTTTAGATGAATTCTCAAATTTTTCTACAGTTAGATGAATTTCATCTTTTTGTTTTTGGCCAGTTCCAACTTTCTCCTAAGCTCTATAATGGCTACTTCTTTTAAATAAATCTCACATTTTAAGAGCTTAATATCTTCTTCATAAACAGACTCATTTTTCTTATAAACTAGAAGTCTTGCTTCTACAGACTCTAAACCTATTTTATAAGCAATAGTATTTAACTTAGATGTCCTTAAGTCTTTTAAGAGTTGTTCATTTTGTTCTTTAAGAATTTTAACATTTTCCAAACAAGATGATGAACAGTTTGAATCAGTAGATACCTCAGAGTTAGAACTTGTAAAAGAGTAAGCCATAAGTGCAAAGTTAGTTGGACCTTCTTCTTCTTGATCACTCCAATCATAATCACCAAGACCATCACATGAGATTAAAGCATTAGAAGTAGTTGTCTCTACTGGCATACTTCTTCTTATGCTTTCCATGTTCCTGTTTTCTTGGTTTCTTAGAGTTCTGCATTCCCTGGCAAAGTGTCCCCTCTTATGGCAGTTATAGCACTCTACTTTAGACTTATCAAACCCAATGGTCTCATTACCATTAATAGTCACCTTCCTTCCAGTGTTCTTCAAGAACCTTATAGCTCTCATAGTTAACATAGCCATGTACCATTTCAAATCCATCTCTTCCAAGTCATCTGGATAGAGTTGTTGTAGATCCTTATTTGTAAGTTGAGGATTGTTTGGTTGACTAGAAAATAATGCACAGATCACAGCATCAATTAAGTTATCAACATTTGTGGAGTTAGCAGTACTAACTTGAGTGCTAACAGCAAAAACTTCATGAGTAGTGTTAACTGCTTCATTAGTGCTGCTAGAGTTGTTAGATGACACAAAAGCCATATTTTGTGTACTTGTATTTAAGCTTGATGTCCTTTTGACTTCTGGTTCATATACTTTGATATTATTGTAAAGATCATCCATGCTCATTATCTCTAATTCAGGCGTATTCCTCCATACAATAGCATGTGGGTTCCATTCTGGTGACAAACTTCTCAACAGCTTTTGGTTCACATCTTCTTATGAAAGTTTTTCACCCAAAATCTCTAGGTAACTCACAAGCTTTTGAAGCCTATTAAAAGTTTGATCAAGGGTCTCTGAGCTAGGAGCAAAGAAGTTTTCATACTGCTACTTTAAGAGATTTCTTTAAGTTTTCTTTGTAGCAGCATTATCTCCAAATCTCTTTTCAATAGCTTCTAGCAGTGACTTTGCATCCTTAATTAAGTTAAACTTTAATTGATGTTCATTAGGAATGCCCATCATCAAAGTGATTCTGGCCTTCACCTCTAATCTCGTATGATCCTTCTCTTCAACAGTTGTAGGAGGTATTACTTTTTCAACACCTTCCACAACTGTTGTTTTTGGTGTAGAGTTTCCATTCTCTATGACCTCCCATAGAGCATAGTCAATCATCTGGATGTACTATTTTATCCTTATCCTCCAGATCTCAAACTTACTAGGTTTGAGCATTGGAACCTTAGATACAACCACCATATGTGCAGATTCTGAATCCATATCTTCTAGCAAAAGAGATCTTGTGTATTCAAACAGGTTCTTCTTATTCAAAGTTTCTCAACAAGCTCTGATACCACTTGTTGATCCCACTTTAATGGATCTTGAGTTCCTTAGCTTGTGTAAGGTTTAGTTATGCAAGATAAATCCTACACAACTTATGATAGAAACTTTGTTTGATTATATTAAAGATTAGATTCCGCATAATCTTTAGTATTATCAAACAAAGAGTCTATCATAAGTTGTGTAGGATTTATCTTGCATAACTAAACCTTAAACAAGCTAAGGATTTCAAGATCCATTGAAGTGGGATCAACACATTTGTCTCATATGTGGTGTTCGGATCGTTGTAATTTTGGTTTAGATTGGGTGACTTTGATAAAAAAATCCTTCTTATTTTACATTTTAATCTTTTCATGCTCCTTTCTAGTTTCTTAATAATTTTTTTCGAACGACAACTTTATTAAAACCATCTAGAAAGGAGCTAGAAGATAAACGAAATTACATAATAGCTAAGAAAGGGATTTGAAGCCAACCTATCTAGCTAATGTTTTTCTTAGCTCAAGAATTACACCAAATAAAAGCTTGACTAACAATATTTCAAAAAGCGCCGTCTTCGAAGGACTGTTAGAGGAAATGATTGACTTATTGCAAAAAATCCAAATGTGCCACCAAGTAATCAAGAAAGTAGTTTCCAAGTATTTTTTTTTACCACTTTCCTTATCTTCAGTAAGTCCATCCAAAGTAACTAGTCTTGATACGAAGAGAATAGCGTATTCAATAACCCCCACATTGTGACTATCTTCCTTATTATATCCCGCACCACATGACAAGAGAAAAAAAAGATGTTCCATGGATCCCACATATGAGTTGATTATCGAATAACTAATAGACAACAATTTCATACCTCTCAAAGACATATTAAGTTTAGTAGGAAGTTTCTTCAAAGCTAACTTCCAAGCAAAAACATTAACTTTAATCGTCACCAATCGAAGCCACCGTGTAGGATTCCCTCTACGAACACACATTTGATCCTCTATATATCTTCTCGCTGATGTAATGGAGAAACATCCCGTAACACCAAAGCCCATATCCAATGGTCCGGTTCATCCCGTAGCACAACCGAATTCAATGCTTGAAACAAATATTCCATCTGAGTACCTTTTTCTCCCCCTTTTGGATCCCTTCATAAAGAACTTAACAGCCTATTTACCATCTTCTCTTGCACTAAACTTTGCTTCTTGGATTTAAAAGTAAACAATCTAGGGAACTCATATTTTAACAATCTATCCTCTATCCATTGATCTAACCAAAACATTATGTTACCACCATCCCTCACACGTTTAGTGACATTCAACATTAAATCTATACTTTTCTGTTTTAATTGATGAATACCATGGACATAAACTATCCATGCAGATGATTAACCATGATGAGGAAGTTGATCATAATATTCATGAGTCCCATGGATAGCCTTAATAATCCTCGCCTATAAAGCATCTGATTGCATTTTAAATCTCTAAATCCATCTAAATAAGACCAATCGATTCATATTAAAGAAACTCGAGACCCCTAAACCACCAAACTCTTTATTAGCCAACACTATGTCCCAACTAACCCATGCTAACTTACATTCCCCCATTTTAGATCCTCTAAAGAAATTACTTCTTAAAGATTCGAGCTTTTTCAACAAACCATTTTAGACTTTATATAATGAAAAATTAGAAGTCGGTAAGGATCCAAGGACCGATTCAAGAAGCGTCAGACGTCCCTTTATAGAAAGGGTTTTCACCTTCCTTTTGGATAATTTAGCCACAATTTTTTCCACTACCATGTCCTAATATTGCAATCTAGACATACTCGATCCAACTTGCACTCCTAAATATTTGAAAGGAGTTTTGGAAGCTTCACAGCCTATAATATCCGCCCTTCTTACAACCTCTTCATATTTAACACCACCTATTCCCACAAGACTACATTTATAAAGATTAACTTATAGACCAGATGTCAAGTAAAAACATTTCAATATTTGAACTATATTATGCAAATTAGAGTCATTCCATTCTCCAATAACCCCACATCATCAGCATAAAAAAGATGAAAGAGCATGACCCAATCGTGAGATCCAATTGAGACTCATCGGAAGAAGCCATGAGTCCTTGATCTACAAAATGAAATGTGGAATGATTCCATTACCAATAAAAATAGAAATGAAGATAACTGGTCACCCTAACGAAGGCCTCAATGAAATCTGAATTCCTTTGTAGGGCTACCATTCACCAAAACTGATCTTGTTGACGAGTTCAAGCATCCCATGATCCAACCCCTTCACTTTTCAACACACCCGAACCATTGCATAATATCATTCAAAAAATCCCATGTAACTGAATCATATGCTTTTTCAAAATCTACTTTAAAAATCATTGTTTTCTTCTTCTTAATAAAATTTGCCGTTAAAAAAAAGATAAACCTATTTATAAATCTTTTCATATCATAAAACATACTTAACACTTATAAAATATACTTAAACTTTGGACCACTTCAAAATTCTAGACATATTCATGTCACATAGAATTGAAATTCATATTCACTACGGTTTATATATTTTTGGACATCTTCATACTTTTATAAACGTTTCACAAACAAACATAATGGATGCTCTAAGAGCATCCACTATGGTAAACCTTTCTAAAGGTTTATAATTGTGTTATGACATTAATTTATAAACCTTTTAGTTTTACAAACCTATCTCCACTATGTATAAACCTTTTCAAGTTTTATAAATATATCACATAATTCAAATGCTTTAAATTATGAAAAGGTCTAATATCTTAGACCTCTTCATGTCACACAAGCTTGAAATGAATGTTCACTATGGGTTACAAGTTTTTAGACCTCTTCAAAAATTTATAAACCTTTTTATAAACCACCATAAACCACCATAATTTTATAAAACTATCAAATTCTAAACCGACTAAAATTAGAAAACATATAAAAAACTAAGTCCCAAATTTACCAATTTTCTAACTCTAGCCAAGACAAAATGAGTTGCTGAAAATATGAGTTTACTTGTTTGGTTTACTTTGTTTAAGCTTTATTATATCTGGGAGAACACATTTTGAAGTTGGTTTTTTTTGGTAGTTTAAACTAAAGCCACTTCAACAAATATAACATTTGGAGAAAAGTTCATTTGCATACCAGTTTCTCCTCACACACCAAGGGATAAATCCCCACCATACATTTGGGTTTAATCTAATAGTGGGGATTAATTAACATTTATTATAAAAAAACATATTTTCTTGTCAAATATATAAAACATTTCTTTTTTTATTTTTTTATTTCACACACATTAAATTAAAAATAACTTGTTACTCGATCTCTCTATTATCTTTTCACATACAGTAAAAAAAACCCACAGTATCACCAACTATTAATCAGTCATCAAATCGGTTATTTGATCTTCATTAATTATTCACCAATTGATTGAATTTGATATGATCGACAATGCAAATGATTGATTAAAATATGAAGTTATGAAGTAGGAGGGATTCAGAATTGGTTAGTTTAATTCATTTAAGGTTTCTATTGTAGTTGGAATTTTAGTTGTTTGGATTGATTTTGACTTTAATTATTCATTGGTTTCATTTGATATATCGTATCATAACGTAATGCTTTATCATCATTTCTATGCATTGCTTTTTTAATAAGCTAAATATTAAAAATGAATTGTATCTTAGTCCAGGCTATCCGGGGTTTTCCTGTTCGATAACAATAAGTAGGCCATAAATTAAAGATAAAGTTGCGGTCAAATATGTCTTGTATCTAAGCGAGAGTCCCCAACTTTTGTGTCAACTATAATTCTTGCATATGTTGTAGGTTCTCATTATCCAAAGATCAGAATAATATTAACTTGCATAGCTCTCATGTATTGGCACAAAGAAACATTAGAGCATTCTAGTTCTCTTATGGTCTAAGAGGTTAGATATACTACATAATCAATCTATTTGTTTATAGAAGTAATTTTGTTGTTGCAGCTCCTTTTGTTGGTTGAAGAGACTAAATACATGTAAATAATTCCTAAGGCGGTTTTTGATGTGCGTTCTAATGTGTTTAATGCTTCTTGAATTATTAAAATTAAATAATTATTTGAATAAAGCTAATGGATGATAAACTGACTAGGCATTTATATTAAAAATCAGTTCTATCATACATAAGTATTTCATGATACCATGATCATAATAATAACAGTTTTCTATAAAAATTTAAAAATGCATTATCTCGACTTTGGCTAGCAATAATCTTATAGCATAGTGGCTATTGGAAGAACCTTTCTTTCTTTCTTTTTTGAAATGATATAACTCAGACCCCCTCTCTCTTAAACAGAGATGACAATTTCAACCTATATACTAATTGGGTTGATTTGTTTTTTTATATATCTCTCACGGCTGACATAAAAGAACTAGATAAATATGGAACGGGCATATAGGCTGAACAGGTTAAGAGTCGTTCGATAGTCTATTTTGCACTGAAGATTATTCTTGTAATGCAGATGTTTTTGTAATAATTAGTAGATCGATTATGTAAGGCATACCATGTCTTGAACTATTTTCTTTAAAGTTTTGATATTAGTTAAATTGTTTTCTTTAGTAATAACCAGTGGTTTCATTTCCATCACCCAACCCGCACATATTTTCATTTTTCCAAGAGAGTTGGAGTCACAACCTAGGTGTTAAACAGTTGGTTTGATACTGGTTTGATACTGGTCTATAGCCTTTTGATAGTAACCTTTTTCCCTCTGCTTGAGGATATGTAATGAAATGTTTTCAAGGTCTATTTATGTCCCATAATTGGGATGCTACTTACTACTGAATTAAGATTGAGGGTGTAAGTTATATGTGACGATCTGTAGTTTATTTGAACATCAACTTATACGATGTCACAACAGTTATGATAATAGTTGGATAAAGACTAAGAAAATATGATTTAAGTATTATTGTCTTATAAAAAGGCCCAGTTAAATGTTATTATGTCTAACTATAAGATGTCACAATCTAAACAAAGCTAGCTAAGATGTATGATATTCGACGGCTATAAAACAGATGTGACTGTGCTAACGTAACTGTGTATAGCTTTTGTCTGTAGTAGAAGGGATGTCACGATGTTCCTGATGGAAATAGCACTTCCTGGTTTTTCTAACTGAATAAATGACTTTATGCTTGCAGCCAATGTGTGAATCTATTACTAAAAGTGCTCTATTTTGACACTCATTTACCATGGATTTTTCTATCGGCTAGCTATGTGGTTATTGGTATGTTCATTCGAGAGCTCGTTTGCAAACCCGACCCAAAGTGCAAGACATGTTTTCATCCTAATCCTTTTTACAATTATATCATGGTTGTCTAGTACTCCATAGTAAGCCATCCTGAAATCAACCTCGGATAACCTGTTAGAATCCAAGAAATTTTCAGTGGCCGAAATGATTTCTTTATAGCTTATTTTCCTTGGTTGTTCAACCATCGCAAATGGGTTTAATTGGCGGAGGCTTGGCTGTTTAGTGGCAGTCAGGCCATCACTTCTATCTTAATGTTCTTGTTCAGCAGTTATGTACAAGCTATCTTCATTAGCAGTAACTGAAAATGTTCAGTAATGTCCAATTGATTTTAGGGGATATTTCAAACAAATGGCCCAAAGGGTTTGTACACCAATTAATATCTAATTTAAAGAAACAATACCAATTCTTGTCTCACTTGTTTCAGGGAAAAAGTGCATGCTATTTTTATTTTCGCTTCATTTTTATTCATTTTGGTATTTCTAAGTAACACTTATTTATCTCTTGTGATATAACATTGTAATGAAGATGAAGAGTATTTAAATTTTTGTTTTTAGTCACTTAAGAGTAATATCTCATGTGATAAAACAATATAATGTGACATTAGTTCTAGTATTCTACATATGAGTAATATCACAGGTGATAAAACAATAGAATATGACATTAATTTTGGTATTCTACATATGAGTAATATCACATGTGATAATATATAAAAAAATACACAAAACAATGAAATATCTTAGGTGATATTAAAGGTTTAAAAACATACTTGTTTATTTATGAAATATCACAAGTGATATTAGACATTAAGTATGTTTATGAAATATAAAAAGTAACTCCCAACACTACAAGAAAATGAGGCTAAAGCAACACTCGTAAAGTGTTGTATTAGGCCTAAAAAATGTTGCATAATGCCTAGTGCAACACTTTTTCAAGTGTTTCCTTAGGCTCCGTTGCCTTAGGTCTAAAGCAATACTTTTGCCATAATGTGCAACACTTTTGTCAAAGTGTTGCTTATGTTTACAAATGCAACACTTTTGATACTTTGGGCAACACTTCTTACTATACAACACAGACCGACGGCAACACTTTTTCACATCAAGTGCAACACTTTCCATCATCTAATACAAAACTTCTTTTTCATTTTACGAATACTAATGCAACACTTTTTCAACTAGAGGGCAACACTTCCTTTAGCTTTTCCGAGTCGCATATTTGCTGTAGAAAATTCAAAAGTTACAAATACAATGCAACAAGCATTGTTTTAATTAAATGTGGACACATTATTTGTTTCCATCATAGAAATGATATAATATCATTAATAATTTCATATCCAAGTACAAATTTTTCAAATGTCAAACTACCATAAAGTTTACAACTTAAACAAAAAAATCTGCAAAGTAAAAAAAACAGATAGTACTAAGATCTTCTTTGACATATGTTCTTAAAAGACATCCACTTGATAGTTTAATAAAGCAACCTGGAAAATATATAACCAAAGACTAAATTAGTTTTCCTTACATTATGTGACGTAAGGTGTTATCAAACACTATATTAAAGCCACTAAAGTCATGATATCAATCCTTCAAAAGAACTAATAGCAATCCTATAAATAAAGAAACATGTGATACAAGTATATAACATACCTTTTACCAAGAGAGATAATTCTTATTTTAGAACCATGCGAGCTACTTTAGGAGGTAGTTTTTCTAAGATCTTTCGCACTATAACTTCAACTAAATTGGCATGCTCGTCGACAAATTCCTTTCTTATGAGTTCTAGTTTCTTTTCATTGTCCTCCTTTAACTCAATAATTTTCCGTTCATAAACCTCTTCAAGCTTTCTGTACTTATCATCATGTTGACCATTTTTAGCTTCTAAACTGGAAGTACTTGATCGCATAATATCTGATGCCGCCATATTAGAACTACCACCAACTTTCACCCTTTTTATCAACGTGTTAGTAACACCTCTACCAAAAAGTATACGGTGTCCATTATATTCTTTGTTCATCACAGCTAGAAAAGGATCCGTGGGAAAACTTTCATTTTCCAGAGGCTTGTAGTTCTTCATTTGTTCCTTCAATATTTTGTTAAGAAGTTAAGTGTTTACCCAATATAAAAGTAACAAATGATACTGGGAATATTAAGAACTATCTTACAATTTTCTTCGTTGTGTCATCATATGTGTCAACAAAAACATTTCCTTCGGTCCTTTCGCGTGTGCACTAAAACATTTTAGTCAAGGTAGGTGGTTCTTTGTTTGGGTTCAAAATTATATTCTGGTTACTCGGGTCATATAGTCGGGTATTGGGTATGAAATGTTTTGCTAACTCGAGTCCACCCGATGGACCAAATAAGATTCTTTTTATTTTTTTAAAATAAATTTTATATTTAAAAGAGAAAAAAAAGTTTTTTAACATTTTAATTATATGCGGGTTGACCCGAACCCGAATTGACCCGATCCAAGTTGACCCAAACATGAGTAACCCAAATTCAAATATGTCATAAACAATTTAAACTATTGGTTTAGTTAACCTAACTAAATGCAACACGTATATAACATGATGCCTTTTCATAAGAACTAATTCAAATTTTTTAATAAAGTGTTGCATTGCTTATTAAACATGTTGCCTTTATCTAATAACATTTGTGACACTTTGAAAAAGTGTTGCATTAGTTATTAGCACGCAACACTTCTCCTTAAAATTTTGCCTTATGACCATTGTTATTTAAAATGCCACATAATTTAAAGTGTTCCTCTTTAGATGTTTGATGTGTCGTTGTGTGATGTATATTTTATTGATTCAAGTTTTAAATTTATATTTTGCCAACTAAACCAAAAACAACACTTTAACAGGCAGTGTACCCGATCGATAATAGTTTCGTGGTAAGTAGGGTGTCGAACACTTGAAGCGAGGTTAAATCTATCAATTTAATTAATATATTGGTTATCTAATCTATGTTAATTCTATTCTATTCAAAACCTATGTTAGTCCTAGTCCTAATTCTAACGGGAAAAGGGGGTTTTTAGCCTGAGAGACTGGCACGGTTTGGTTGGTGACTACAATCAATTCAAGGCACTTTAACCTACGCAAGCTAATTAACAAAAGATAAAAGAGCGATCGAGTCAAATATAAGAAAAATGTATTAACCATTAATAATCCGATTAGAAAGTTGGTTTGTTTATTAAGTGCAATGATTTCTTCTCTCGAGGTGGCATATCATTCTTAAGACTTAGACGTTACATCATCCTAAGACCTAGACACATAATTCTGTCATAATTAAAGCATCTGCATAAAGCATCCTTATTTGCTGATTATATTCTATCTTAGGGATTAAAGCAATGGTGATCTTGTTAAACCCTAGCTCATAGAGACTTTACCCACTTACCGCTTAATGGTGATTTATACACTAGTAGTCCACTTGTCTAACTATCCAACAGAATTAGAACGTTACTTATTGAATTATCTAGGTCACCTGCTAGTCAACATGATCAATAAACCATTGGCAATGTCTAATTAATTAGTTAATCCCGAAGCGTATCCTAGACATAGATTTAGAAGGATAATATTTGTGATCCTATGGTTCTAGATGTATAGATTACTATATGGAGAGCTATCCTAGACTCTAGATTTACTTGGGCCGTATCACTAGATCTAGTTGAATGATAAGTCGCATATAAAAGCGCGTAAACAAGTATAAATTAATAAACATAAACAATCATTCAATGATAAATCAAGAAATCAAGATAAACAAATACCAAACATTTAGATATTCATAATAATGGCTAATACCCAAAGGTATTAGCCTTCAAACATCATAATAAATACAAAAGCAATTACTTAGCCAAGGTAAACTAACCGAGTTAACGAATGATACCAAAAACTGAACGATTACTAAAGTATATGGAATTACATGTTGTCTCCTATGGAATTGATAACGTTGCTTGACCTCTTCTTCTCTTTTTCTCCTCCGAAAATTGACATTTATAGTTTAGGTATCGAGAATATGATTTAGCATACTTAAAACCCGTTTTTAAATTTTGTATTTATAGGGTCTGGAAGTCGGTTCGATACGGCGTATCCAAGGATTGGATACGACGTATTGGGGATTTCTTGGAGTAGGGACCATGCTTGATATCTTCCAGAATATTATATTTATTCCATATTTTGAATATGGCGTATTGAGTCTCTCTGGATACGGCGTATTGAGCTTTATTCCTATGTGGTCTTTGGTGAGTGCAGGCACGGATACGCCGTATCTTCCTTGATGGATATGGCGTATTGGTCTTCAGAATAGTAATCTTCAAAATATCTTCATTTAAGCTCTAGAATGTGCGCCTTTTGCTAATATTCACCAACTACTCCGTAATTACTGCAATTCTCAAATATAAATGATTAAGTAACAATTCTTTGCAATAACTATACAAAACGGGTTAATAACATGGGATAAATGATGCTATAAAATAGACATTATTTTATGTCATCAAATATCCCCCACTTAAATCCTACTTGTCCTCAAGTAGCCTTTAGAAGTTTATAAAAATGTATCCCTAAGGATATTTTCCGTTAAAGCGTTTATTTGATTTATTACAAGTACACAACCAAACACCTCATGAAATAGGAAGATAAAAACACTCAAATCACTCAACTAATCCTATGTGGTAATATGTAACTAATTCGCTCAATTACTCAGTCGTGATGAGTATTCTATCATAAGCTTGGCAAGGATACACATCTCCACCACTAAAGTCAAGGAGTAACAAGTTTATAAAGGTAAATATGGGATTTTATATGGAAAGGCTTACGGTTGATCATTCTACAATCTTTCACCAGAAGTACCATTCAAAAAAGGCAGCTAAAGCACACATACATAGCCGTAATGACAGAATAGACATGTGTGTTCGATCACATTCTCATTCGAATTTAACCAACGGTTAGGATGAAGAATGATATAGGGTAGGAACCTTCTAACTTTCACCAATAGTAATAAACCAACAAGGCAGCTAAGACATGCATACATGGCTGTAATGACGAAATCGACATGCATGCTCGATCACATCTTTATTTACGTAAAACCTATGATTAATCATTAGGTGAGAGGGAAGTAAATTGTTGTTAAATAAAAATCAAGAAAAAAATAGATTAAGCCTAATGTACAAGTTGCTAGACACTTTTTTCCCTACCATTACCATGATAAAGACACAACTATTTACAACATCTTGATCATTGATCAAAAACAACAACCTAAGTTGGCGTTCCCGTAACGGTTAACTTCCCAATCATCCCAAAACTTTACATACTCTACAAGGCAAGTGGCGATATCTTCCACTTTGTACAATACTTTACATCGTTGATTTTTTAGACTTATCAACGAATAATCAATCCTTCGTGTAATTCCTTCGGTAGTTGCGAAACGATTATCTTCAAACTTTCTTTCTCTCTCTTTTTGTTGTATTTTTCTCATTTTTTCTATTATTTTCTTTTTTTTTGATAACTATACTTCAAATCTCGGTGTAATTTAACCATCTTAACGATCATAATAATTCCGGATAATTCCTTCGTTAGTTCTTTGTTCTTTGGATTCACCATTAATTGTGACGGTAGTAAAATCACATGAGTTTTGACTACTAATATACATTCCCATTTGCAATGTGTAAATTTACAACCGCACCAAAGATACAAAATGATA
>BQNB010148932.1:6063-16235 GCA_026074375.1 Tanacetum coccineum | reverse complement strand
CCTCTGTTGAGAATATTATATTTTGGTATTTTACCAATTTGTGAATTTTATTTCTTTTTTATGGACAATGTTTTTATGTTTTTTTTTGTTTTTTCTTTGGTTTTTATCTAAAAGAAAATGAAAAATATTTTTGTATTTTATATGTTTTTTTTTTTATAAAAGAAAATATTCACAGATTCAAACACAATTTGTCAAACGTAACGATAGTCGGTATCACAGCCTCCCCGGCAGCGGCGCCAAAAATTGATTGAGGGTTTTTACACCATATATATAATATATAATAAAATATAAAATATATATATAATCTAAAAACAACAATCAATGAAACCGAGAAGTAGTATAGAGTGTTCCCGGGTCGTTTATCCCCAACGAGGCTGTACTGGAGAATCGATACAGTCGAAGTTTTGAGTTTGAATGAGAGAATTGAATTGAAAGAGTGGAAAAGTCAAATTAAACAATAACAAACAAAAACGTTTAAGAAAAACCTAAAAATTACGAAATTAAGCTGAAAAACAGGAGCACGAATCCCGAATAAAGGGGGAAAACCTAAAATCTTAAAATAACCCTAACGTAAGAAATTTTTACTTCTAAACTACTCTAGGGAACAAAAACGAAAGAATGAAACAAGTACTAGACCGAAAACTGAGTTCGTTTTTGACCCAAAAACGAGTCAAAGAACACAAAAACTGTACGCCGGCCCCGTTCTTTAAAAAAATGAAAAGTTGTAAAAATGACCCTAAAAAAACGAAAATTTTAAAAATTTTCCTACAAAATATATGAAAATAAAATTTCTAAAAACAGAAAAATATTTTTTTGAATAATTTTGTATTTTTTTATGAATTTTTTAAAAACTTATAACTAAAATACATTATAAAAAATATAAACTATTTCGAAAATTCTAAATTTTATTCTAAAAATACTTTTACCTGATAAAAGTCCAACGATAAAAATAGAAAAAGGCAAATTGGCTTAAAAATAAGCCCCGAAATAACGTTATACATCTTAATAAGCATATAAGATGAAAAGTGTAAATGTATCAATGCCCATCGAGTCTTTAACGAAAAAGACCCGAAGGCGCAAGTGGTAAGAGTGGGGTTGATAAAAGTGGATTGTAACGAGAGTCACGGGTTCGAGATCTAGCCACACCGACCTCTTGTCTTTCTCCTTTTTTTTTTGAAAACTTTGAAAAACAAAGTTGTTAGCCTCAGTGGGCTTAAACACCTTATGTCAACTAAATGCTTTTATAAAACCAAATAAGCTTAAAAATAAGCTTAAGAATGCCAAAATGCTTAAATATGAGCTTAAAGCTGAAATTGGCTAAGTCATTAGACTTGGGGTCATTTTAAGCTAAGCTTAGGACTAAATAAGCTAAGAGGGCTAACTCTAACCTAGATAAACTAAAAAGCTAGAAACTAAGATAGAATAAGCTGAAATCAGCTTATAATGACAAAAAGCTAAATCAAAGCTTAGGACTAAAATGGCTAAGACATGTTGAACAAATAAGCTAGGAAAGAGGCTAAATAAGCTAAGAGACTCCTAACTAGCCTAATAAGCACTAAAGGACCTAAAATTTAAACCTAAATAAGCTGTAAAAGCTAAAATGAAAAATAAGCAATCCTACACTAACTCTTTAGCAAAACAGTTCAAAGGGCAAGTTTGAGCTTAAAAATAAGCCAACAAACAAGCTCCTTAAAGGCTGAAATTCAAGGAGCTTATCTAAGGGGTTATAAGCTCTCAAGATAAGCCAAGAAATTGGGCTTTAGAACACTTAAAAGCTATGAAAAAGAAGCTAAAAGTCTCCCCTTTCCAGGAACCAATCTAAACTCAAGAGGCATATTGACAGCTATTTAAAGCTGTCAAATAAGCTTAAATTAAAAAGATAAGTTGAAACAGCTGAATTACACTAGCACATCAACTTGTGCACCAATTTTAAGAATCCAAAACTCATTTAATCCTGCTGAACTTGAGAAGTGAAAATGGCTTTTAGAAAAAAATGACACTAAAAAAAAGACTTGGTGGTTTGACTTAACAAGTCAAAAGACCAAAGAGGTTTGGACAGCTTGTTTAAAACACATAAAGAAGACATTCTTTTTGAACTAAACTCAAGATATCCAAGTGCTTTATCTAAATAATCCACTTGTGGCTTGTTCTTAAAACCACAGTTTAAAGACTCTTATAAAGCTTTGAAAAACAATTTTCAAACTACAAAACTTATAAAACAGGCTTAACTTAGCTTAAAACTTAAACTAAATCTAGCTAAACTACCACAACCCATACAAAAAGGCATTTTTGACCCGTTTTGAGCGCTGACCCAAACACCCTCTTATTTAAACTGTCAACACTAAAGTAACTTTTAAAATCTATTTTAAAAAACTTATTCAGACTAAAACCTTTAGCTACTCACCAGAACTAACCTAATTAAGGCAAGTTGAACAGTAAAAAACCCTAGCTTATTAAAAGGAAAAAAGCTAGTTTCTCACTAAGTGTATTATGCACTAACTATGAACAGTTTTAACTAGATTGCATATATAAAATGAAATGAGAGCAATTAAAAGCAAACTAAGCATGTCCATCCGCATTAATAAGACAAAAGCATAAAAATAAAGCCAATTAAGTTTATTTGCTACAGTAAATAAACAAAATTTAAAGAAAAAAAGTACTTACATCGCTTGCTCAAAAAGATCCTGTTTGTAGGTACCAAAATAAGCTCTAAATTACTACCGGTGATTCCTTATAATAGTGAAAGCGAAAACTAAGCTATACCCCAATAAGCCATCCAAATTAGCTCATTCTTCCAAGCTTTTACTTAATCCCACAGTACCCTTGCTCCTTCTTTTGAATTTTTCTTAAAAGTTTGGTAAAAATGTTTTACAAAACAACTATAATGGTACTTAAGTAAAACTTGAAAGATTTAAGAACTTAAGATTGTTGAGAACATCTAGTAAAAACATCACTGCATTTTCATAAACAAAACTCAGTACAAACAATACTTTGATGTAATTTCAAATACACCTTAAAAAATGTACTTGAATAACTTCACTACATAAAAAAAAACTACTTAAAACTACTAATAAACTCGACTAAAAACTAACTGTTGGCCACATGGCTTTACTAAATCTATAAAAGACAAAATCGACTAACACTTGTCCTCTTTTATTCTTGTCTTTGTGCCTTTTCTATGTAGACACAAAAGTAAATGCAAATGTGTTTCCTTGTGAGAGTGCCACTGTATAAAAATCAAAACATGCCCTTCAATTTATCATAAGCCCAAGTCAGACATTTAGTAAGCCTTCGATGACTTTTTGATATGGGTTTGGATGAGCACCAGATGCAACGAAGGGTTATTAGTGGATATGGGTGAAGGGTTTATCCTTGGGGTAGATATGGTTGCAGGGTAAAAGGAAATAAGAGACCCGTGTGGTTCTTTTTGGCGAGTTGAAAATGAGGGCGTATAAAATGTGTTTATAAAGTTTGGGGTGACAGGCGCATGTTTGGGTTTCTGGCAAGCTTAGTCCCTCATGTACATATACAACTTTGCGTCATCGTCCTGTGGAGGATGTTGAGTATATAGCTTTTGGGGACTTGCAAAACAATCCCCAAGGGTTATTACACTCATTGCACAAACGTCCTGTGGTTAATAGTACGACTTTGCAAATGGCGCCTTGGAGTAATATCTTTGCCATATTGGCCATTTGCACCCTTCATATTCTTTTTCTCTTTTTCTCTTATAAAATACGTTTTAGGGTTTGACAATTTAACCCTCAACTTTATTTTTCTTCAACATTTACTTTAGGATTGTCGGGTGACTTGGTTGACTTTGACTTTGACCAGTATGACTATTCTGTTGACTTTTGACTTATTGACTTATCGGCTTCGATTTGGCTTTGTCGTTCACAGTCTTTTCCATTCCGGTGCTCAGGGGTTTTGTTTGTGCGTTGGGGCTTGTTCGTCCGTTTCTAGATATCCCTATCGCTACACAATACAATTAGCAAACAAGCGAATATTGTGGCATTTTAATCACGTTATTGTTATTTTAGCTCATTTTTTAAAGGTAAAAGGTATGTGTAATTAAGCACATACCAATATGTCGGGCTAAATATATTAAATTTAAAACTTGTACCATAAATACCACCTAAACACAGCATATCTATTTTTGGCGCCACTGCAGGGAGTGAAATTTGTTTAATCTTTGATCTTATTAGTGTTTCTAACCCATTAATTAGCCTAGCTTTAGCATAATCTACTTTTTTATAATTATGTAGATTTTTTTACCGATTCATTTACTGAATAACAGGCGATATAACTATTGACGGTTTCTTTCTGGCAAGTATATGACAGGTGATAATGGATAAACCCCAATATCTACTATGGAGTAGAATATCATCAGACTTCCAAGAGAAAAAGCTCTAAGAGGCATTCGATTAGAACGGTTTAATTGGCAGACGTGCCACATTACGGTAAGAGTGAAAGTATTCTGAAGAAGTTAGAGACATTGGCTTCCTACAAACTATCGAAACCGAATACCCAGCTATAGTGCGTGTTTGATGATGACATTAACCGGTCATGATGCAACACTCTCGTTAATAGAGCCACGTATAAGCCTCTTAACGAAAACAAATTGACTTTAGTAATTATCACTAGACAATCCGACAGATGAGGACGATTGCTTCACAAACTTCGAAACCGAATCCCCAGCTATAGTCTTTGATGATACATTAACGTCTGATGCAGCACTCTCGTTTGAACCCACGGTAAGTCCTCTTAACGAAAACAAAATTGACTTTAGAATATCGTTTGACGAATCCGACGATGAAGATTACACGGTAATTTTTGACAAAAATTCATTTTCTTATAAAATAAATTATGTCGATAATTTGAAAACGGATTCGGAAAATGACAATGATAAAGTCGATATGCATTCGTTTCCATCACCTGAGCCTACGGTCAGTTATTTTGATGATTTAGACTACTTCAAGGATTTTGAGAAAGAATTTCTAGCCATTGTTTACAATGATGCCCTAACCTCTAAATTAGATTCCTTAACTGAACCTGCTGTAAGTCCTCATCATATCGATGAATTAGATTTAAAAAATGATACATCATTGTCCAAATATGATGAAGAAGAACAAAGCGTTGTGTACTTTAATGATCTATTCCCGCTCAACATAATTTATCCCGATGATTTATCGGATAAGGACAACAATAATGATAAAATCGATATTGAACACTCTTCAGGAGATTTATCTATCGAGCCATTACCTAATGTAATAAAAATCAATACACAAGGGTCAAATAAACTTTTGGAAACAAGTCATGATACGATCAATAAATTTTTCAGAACTAATACTTTTAACAAAGAAATAGCTTTTAATATCGTGACTTGTAATTATTTTTACAAAGGGATGCCATACATTTTTTATAATTAAGAATCTGTATGTGCCATTTGGCATCCCGTTCGTTCCCAAATTGTTTTATAAGGATGGGATTAAATTGGGGCAAGTCTAACTTAAGACTATTCTGTAAACAAAAGTGCTTGCTGGGAGACAAACCAGAATGTATTTTCAATTTTCTTATCGAGTCTGTCTTTTAGACTATGGATACGACGTATCCAAACCCTATGGATACGACGTATTGACTTTCTGGACGTTATCCAGTTTTATTTTTCTGTATTTTGAACTTTATTGTTAGATTTTTTGATACGGCGTATTCATTAAATGTATAAATAGGGATGATTGGGAAGTTGACCGTTATGGGAACGCTAACTTAGGTTGTCTTTGTCATTCTATGATCAAGATGTTTGTATAAATTTCTGAGTCTTTATCATGGAACGGTCAGGGAAAGTTACTAGCAACTATATACCTTATTTGTTCAGGCTAAATCTATTTGATTTGTGAATTTTATTTAACAGCAATTTACTTCCCTTTCCTAACAATTAACCTTAGGTTTTACTCGAACGAGGATGAGATCGAGTCATACATGTCTATTATGTCGTTACGGCCATGTATGTGTGACTCGGCCACCTTGTTGGTTTATTACTTTTGGTGAAAGTTAGAAGATCCATACCCTATATCATTCTTCGTCCTAGCCTTCCTTTAAACTCGAATGAGGATGTGATTGAATCGCACATGTCTATTCTGTTGTTACGGCCATGTATATGTGATTCAGCTGCCTTGTTGGTGTGGTACTTTTGGTAAAAGATTGTTAGAATGATCAACCTTTATAAGCCTATAAAATAAACCTAATTTACCTTTTTGAACTTGTTACTCCTTAGCTCTAGTGGTAGAGATGTGTATCCTTGCCAAGCATATAATAGAAAACTAATCACAACCGAGCAATTGAGCGTACCAATTAAATGTTACACCCTAGACTAGTTGAGTGATTTGAGAGTTTTCATTTCCTATATTTTGTGAGGTGCTTGATTTTGTACAGGTGATTAAATGAAAGAATGCTTATGGAAAAAATCCTTAATTTCGGTTGGGATACATTTTCAATAAATTACTAAAGTCTACTTGAGGACAAGTAGGATTCAAGTGGGGAGATATTTGATGACATCAAATAACGTTACTTTTATAGCATCATTTATCCCAAGTAAATTGCCCATTTTTATATAATTATTGCAAGAATTGTTACTTAATTACTTAAAGTTGTTAATTACAGTACTTAGGGAGTATATTGTGAAGACAAGCCAAAAGGCGCACATTTTGGAGCTTAAATGATAATATTTGAAGATTGCTTATTTCTGACTGCATACGCCGTAGCAAAGAAGATATGGCGTATCAGCGCCTGGACTTCACAAGAAAACGCGTTTGTTTAATACCCAATACATCGTATCCTTCTGACTACATACGCCGTATCCAGCTGGTCAAACAATCAAAGATCCTGCAATAAAGGTGATTGAAGACAGTTATTACTGATTGATTGTGAACGTAGCGCGCACTCTAAGAAATTCACCCCAACACGCCGTATCGACCTCACTCAATACGACGTATCCACTCCTTTTCAGAGACTATAAACAGAAGACTCAAAAATGAGTTTTCAGTATGCTTAATCATATTCTCTATACCATAAACATAAAAGTTGATTTTCTAAAGAGACGAAGAGCAGCCAAGGTCAAGCATTGATACTAATACCATAGAAAACGCCGTGTAATTCCTATACTCTTGTAATCATTCAATTTTTGGTATCGTTCGTTAACTCGGTTAGTTTACCTTGGTTGTTTGATTATACTTGTATTATTACAATGGTTATAGGCTAATACCCTCGGGTATTAGCCATCTTAATGAAGATTTATTGTTTGGTTTGTTTAATCTCGATTGCTTAATTTATCGTTGATTGTTTAATTATGTTTATCACCTCATACTTGTCTATGTGCTTGAATATGCGACCTATCATTTAACTGGGTCAAGTGAGACTGACCAAGTGATCTAGATACCGGGATAGCTCTCTAAATCATGTTTTATATATATGGACCACTAGGATCACAAATAATGTCCTATCTTTACCTTTAGATTAGTGAGCTTAGTTGGACTGGTAGGTGACTCTTCGACACAACAAGTATATTCTTAATCAATTGATAAAGACTTTGACAGTGGACTACTAGTATATAAAATACCGTCAAGCAGTAAGTAGGTAAAGTCCCGATGGGCTAAGGTTTAACAAGATCACCATTTCTTTAATCCTTAAGATAGATTATAATTAAACTAAAGGTTGCTTTATGCAGCTGCATTAATTGTGATAGGATTCAACGTGTCTATGTCTTAGGAAGAAGTCCCGCCTAAGTCTTAAGAATGATATGCCACCTCGAGATAAGCACTCATTGCACTAAACAAACAAACCAACGTTTAATAGGATTTAATTTGGCTAATACAGTTTTCTATCATTTGGCTTGACCGCTCTTATATCTTCTGATTATCTTCTTGCATGATTATTGTGTATTGAATTGATTTAAGTTGCCACAAAACTTGTGCCAGTCTCTTAGGCTAACCCCCCCCCCCTTATCAATAGAACTAGGCTTAGCATAGGTTTAACATTAATTAGAAATAACATAGAATTAACTAGACTAATTAAATATAAGGATAACTTCCTTGCTCTTAGTGTTCGACATTTTACTTACCATGAAACTCCATCTTGACTGGGTACACTGCCTGTTAAAGTGTTGTTTTAGGATAAGTCGGATAAATATAAATTTAAAACTTGGCAATCGATAAATACAACCTATACGACAGCACATCAGCCATACATGTGCTAGCGGGCTTGTTTGTTTTAGTAATATACTATTAAAAAGTCTATTATGGTGAAATAAGTTTGATATTGTTTATTTTGGCTATTTTCTCTTTTAACCTATAGTGATTTTGAATAACATATATAAAACCCATAGAACGAACACTAAAAGGGGCATAAAGTAGAATAGAGTAAGGAATTAGTTATATGTGCATGTAATCGTGGGGTAGGTTGAACTATGTTAGAGCTGTATTGTGGGATAATTTTAAGTTAAAAGAGGCTATGGTCGTTGCGGTTCCTAGAATGGATTATAAAGGGATTAATCTTAGTATTGTCCAGGTCGAATACGAATGGTAACCTCCAAGACGTGCCATGTACAAGATATTTGGACATTGTAATAAGCATTATCTTAAAACGATTATTGTGGATCTTGAAATCTGTCAAAGCTCCTAGACAAGCTATGAGAGGTGTTGAAGTTGGTGAGAAACCTAAGCTTTTACTCGTTTATAAACCTCTCAAATATGCTAAAAACCGAACAAAGGCAATAAGAAGACTACAAATGAAGTTAAAGGGGATGCGTCGACCAAAGTATTGAATTATTTTGATGTCCTTAGTAGCTTGGTAGATTTGGATGAGGTTTTGGGTTCCAACCCGAGTACTATTTCAAAGGAAATGGAAGTGAATTAAATGGAAGACCAAAGGCCGAATTCGAAGAGCTTGGAAGAGGTAGTGGAACCGAGTACTTTAAATGTGAAATTAAAGAATCAAGCGGAAGATATTGTGAAGAACATAGAACCAACTAAAGGAAAGAGTCGTCTAAGTCTGGGTAGGAGTGATAGGAAAAACATTGTGTAGTGAGATTGTGCTAATACTTGTGAGGAGGATGACATAGATGACTAGGACGTGAGTATAGATGGTTGATTCGAAGATCATGGTATATGTTTGTTGTGTTTTATTTTTTCATTTGCTTTGACTCAAATGCAGTTTCTTTGTATTTTCCATTGTGATTTAGTTTGCCTGTGTAACAGTCTAAGATGTAGAACACACTAACATCATATGTATTTAACTTCTTTTTAGAGTAATATATATTTGTATATGTATAGTACGTATTGAGGGGTGAGATTGAAACGCCCCTTTTCATACTTTAAAATTGACCAAAAATTAAAACATTTTACTCAACGCATGACCGGTAATGACCTTGTGTCATTCCTTAATAAACTGATTAAAATACATTACTATTCGACACTTGAAAGTATCATTAACATAAAATAGACTCAAATAGCTTTTCAACGATGTAAAGCACGCCTTCTAACTCGTTACGGTTTAGTTTTTACGACTAAAACAAGAATAACCAAAAACTATAAATATCAGACATGGATACGCCGTATCCACCCTAAACCTTGAATACGCCGTATCCACGACAAGGATACGCCGTATTAGACCATCAGACCCAGAACCTGCAGAAACATATGCAGATATCCCTTTTGACCCAAAACTTGACTTTTGGGACTCGATACTTTACAAAAACTTCCAGAATTCATTAACATAACATATAACTTCATTTTCTTAAATGCTCATGGTCTAAATGATCCATAAACATATACATTACGGGGTTTGCCAAACACCCGTTTTGACCCATTTCTCAAATACAATTCAAACCACATTCGTGACTTTATTCAAACACTAAGACCTCGACTTACACATCTTTTAAACAACATTCAATAATTAATTTAAACTCTTGGGGGTTCAAACTTGACTCGAGCTCGAAAACTAACTCTAACTTCATACGCAAATCCAAATATTACCTATTACCAAGCTTCCACTTCTATACCTTCATCAAGGATATATCTTCCTCTAATAATAACCTACAAAACGGTTAAACAACTAAACCGTAAGCTTTTGCTTAATAAGTAAAGGCAATAACATGACATTATATATCATTTATACATATA
>BQNB010148931.1:0-16235 GCA_026074375.1 Tanacetum coccineum | reverse complement strand
TTTGCCTTTACCTTTGCTTATTAGAGCTTAACTTGCTTAACAGTTAGCCAATTTAAGTCTTAGTATAGTTAAGCTTATTCTGGCATCTTTTAAGCTTATTTCTGAGCTTATTTGTGATCTCTAAAAAAATGTTTTCATAAAAGTACTTATTTTTCAGCCCAAAAAAAAGTTGTAAAAAAAAATGGAATTGCAAAAACATTTGGGAGTAAGGTAAGCCCCGGGTGAGCAAGGCTCGAACCTAGGACCTCAACCCCACAACCAAACGTTTTATACATACACACTCTACCAACTCGCCCTTGGGTGTTTTTCGGTATATCTTTGCAAAATCAATCTTTTATAGTCATTTTAGGCCTTTTAGCTTATAAGCCATTTTTGGCTTATTTCACAGCTTATTCGATAAGCTGTTTTCACAAGCTTATTTTTATTAGATCCATCATTGTTCAAGCTACTTTTGCTATTTTTTTCAGAAATTTTATAAATAGTTTAGTATTTTTAAACATTTAATTTCATTAAAATCGTTTTTAATTCATAAAAAATTATAAAAAGTCAAAAAAATATAATTCTTTTTTAGAAAATTTTCTTTTAACATTTAGAACCTAGGAAAATTAGATTTACTTTCGCAGGGTCAAAATTGCAAAATTTGGATTTTTAAAGAACGAGATTGAATCCCGTTCATGTTTTTAGTGTTTTTAAGCTTAAATCTTTTCCGTTTTTGGTCTAGTTTTCTTTGTTCTAGCTTTTTAGTAAATTAAGACTTATAAAAACCAAAAAGATAATTTTAGGACTTAATTATGATAATTTAGGGGTTTTAGGTCCCGTTTAGGATTCTCGTTTTGCGTTTTTAGCAAAACTTTGTCTTACCTTCATTGTTTTTAAGTTTTTGCCTTAATTTTCCCGTAGTTTTAGATAACCAATCATAATCTTGTTCCATTTAAGCATCGATTCTTAAAACGCCTCTCGACTTTCAATTGCATTCCTCGTTAGGGATAACGACCCGGGAATTATACTCCCGGTTTACTACAATAGAGATTTTTGATTCTTATCCTTATATTTATATATTTATAAGTATACTTTATATTTATATTTATATTTATATTTTAAAGGGTTAATAAATTCTAATCAGTCACTTACGCACCTAAAAGGCCTACCAGCTGGAGCACTAAAATTAGAGCAGGACCACACACAAATCTGGGTAGGCGTACTCATCCGCTCCAATAATCACACAATTACTGGGTAGGCGTACCCATCCGATCCAATAATCTCACAACACTGGATAGGCGTACCCATCCGATCCAAACAATCATGCATCACATAATATTCACATAGCAGTCATAAGTACATAACTTGTCCTAAAAACAAAACTACATTTCGCACAGATCAATTCAAAATATTTCAAAACACATTTGAGTATCATTTTCCCCCAACAGAAAAACAGTAAAAAGTGGGGCTACAAGAACTCACCTCAATCAGCAATCAAAGCAACCGCACAATCTCAATCAAGCAGATCACAACAAATCTTTACGCAAGCGCACAATGTACCCGGCAACGAAAATATACTCAATATATCAATACTCGCACCAAATTATCTTATTGTACAAGTGTTCGCCCTAAGACTTATCATTTCAAAAATCCCATTCCAAATTCATATCATCTCAAATTCGTTATCTCATAACGTTAATCTCACTACAAAAACCACCGTTTTGTTACCAAGACTTATCTCATTATCAATATTTTATCTCATTTTATGGTTGTGTGGTAATTACGCGAAAACGACTCAAAAACACTTGGGCAAAGTGTGACACCAATACAACTAATTTCAACACCTCGATCCGTTAAACGGTACAACTAAAAAAAATACTCCGCGAAAAACTAACGAAAGAACGAGCAAGAGCTCAAAAACCAAGGATGAATAATCCACCTTTCCAAAATCGATATTATATATATATATATATTCACTAAATACTTGATTATTTAGATAAAATAGTAATATTTTATTATAACTTCGTCTTATTATCAGGCTAATAGGGTATAACGTCTCGTCATAAGTTTTCCAAGTAAAATAACTATATTTTATTAAATTATTAAAACTTTATCTCCTTTAGCAAAAATCTTTAAGTATATAACTCTTTCAAAAATTTGGCATGACCCGTACGTCTTTACGACTTTTCCCAAGGTTTTAAACCTTAACCAAAACACTTTTCACAAATCCGTCATTTTCCGACAACATCAATACTTTCATCATGAATTATTAACCCGTAACAAAATAATCCCTTTACATTCGACCATTCCAACAAAAATCCCTCTTAATCCAACTCAAATCCATTAGTCCACTTACTTCATATTGGGCCCCAAGGCCCATTACGGTTTTAAATACTTAGCCCGATATCATAACTTAATCCATATGTTTTTTCATAAACCCAAAATATATATACCAAGACCCAATGGACCTTGAGTCCATTAAGCCGAATCAATGCACCACTATTTAAAATATATTTTTCTTTGAATATATCTTTTTACATAGCTCGAAAATCAAATAAGCTATAAGCTTAATATATAAGTGTGAAATCCAAATAAGCTATAAGCTTATTTATATAAGCCGGAAATCACAAGCTCAAAATTAGTCATAATCAAAGAAAGCTTAAACCGAATAAGCCGAAAATATAAGTCCAAAATCAATAAGCCAAGATCAAAATGGGCCGAGCCCATAGCGGTACCCAAACGAAACCAAACGGACCCTTGGATGGGCCGAAACCCACCCGGCGTTGGGACGTGACAAACAAACGCACCCTATTTAGGTCGCGTAACCAAACACACCCTTATCGGGCCTTACCAATCTAAACGGACCCTTGGTGGGCCGGACATAACCCAACGCACCCTTGGTTGGGCCTCGGTTGACCAACCGAGCCCATGTCGAGCCCACACCGAGCCCAACGAACAAAACCAATAGGCCAAGCCCATGTTGGAAGCCCAATAAAAACCAAATAAGCTCTATGAGCTTATTGAATAAGCCATAAGCTAGAAAATAATCATCCTTACAAAAAGAAATATTACCACAACAACCATTATGTTCAAACTCAAAACCCTTATTATTTTGTTCATATAACACGCGAACAAACACCCCTTTTTAAACATCAAGACTTAACCTTTTCGACGATCAACTTGTACAACTAGCATTAACATACCATAAGAAGCTTAGAAGTACAATAAAATTTTAGTTTTAGAAAAACTTACAAAATGATGAGTTTGGTTCGAGTTTTGGACGCGGAGAAGATGACCCAAAAACCTTATGAAATAACTTGTGTTCAACCAATAACGACCCACTATCAATTCTTATAACCCCGCTCTTGATAAATCTTCAAAAATCAAAAGTGTATGTGTGTGTGTGTGCTCGTCGAAACCACAAGGAAGGAAGGAGAGGATATTTTTTTGTTTTCAAATTTTTGGAAGGTGCATGTATGTGAAAATGAGGTGAATGGAAGCATAAATGTGTACAAAGGGTGGACAACTTAGCTAAAATTTAGCCTTGTTGTTCCCTTTGCTTGCACACGTCTACAAGGAATCCAAGGGAAGGTTTCGGGTCTTTCTTTTCGTGTCGGGATCACTTAAAAGCTACATTTTCTTATCTTTAAAACGCCAACCGAACTTTGTTAATATTTTCATTGCGTTAAAAATCATTTTTCCATAAACCTGGGTTATTCACATGACACCTATCACATTAGATTGCTCAAAAATCCATTTTGAGCCGTTACCAGCCGACTCCGGACCGAAAATACGAAATTTTTAACAAAACTTGATCGAACCTTGCTCATCACTTTAAAAACACTTTCAACCTCAAAATAGGTTTTGACAACTCGCATTTGCCCAAAATTTCACCTTTTCACGACTGCTACAGTCCGTTACCGAAATCCACGGAAACAACCGTTTTCAAATAAACCTTAAATCTCACACTCACGATTTACACTTTAAATCAATGTTACTTCAAAATTATGAATTTATTAAATCAATAAACCCATTAACACATTCCCAACCTCATAAACCTCCACACTTAATTAAATCGTCGTGCCGGTACGCGCTGCGTGACGAGTTTTCGCAAATCGCGGGAAAACTTCCCGGAAAGCACAGAAAACCTCAAAACCACACTAAAACAGAAAAACGAATCAAAAGAGATTCATTTACGAACTCAATACTCCATCAAACTCCCGGTTAAACCGAAACCGTTTTTACGCAAATTAGTCAACATAAGTCAACTTTTCAGCTTCCATCAGGAAAACTGACAAGATCGAAAGACTTTAAAATACAAAACCATAATATTTAATAATACTTAACCCTGGGAAGATTACCGGTTATCACACTATGTCATCCCCAACTGACTCAATATGCTCTGGTGGTGGTGGTACTGCTGCTAGTGGTGGTGATGGTAGTGATGATGGTGATACTGATGGTGGTAGTAGTGGTGATGGTGAGGGCGATCAGGTTCTCTTACGAGATGAGGATGGTAAAAGTGATGGTGGTGGTGAAGATGATAATGGCAAGAGTGATGGTGGTAATGATGATGATGATGATGGCAAGAGTGATGCTGGTGATGATGATGGTATCTCTGATGGAAATAGTGGATAACAGGTGGATGGTGATGCAGCTCTCGATCGATCCATGGCTCCTCTATAGCCTAGTAGCATCAAGATCTCCTTTCTCGAACGACGGGAAAAGGCAGGGCTAGTAGGTAGGTGTCAGGTAGGTGGTGGATGAACAACTGATGTTGAAGCAGTCTGGGTGTGGAGTGACTCAGCAATCTCACTCAGGTCCTCTTTTGATGAGTCGTCACCAGAATCCAATGGGTAGCCATACTAAGCCGGTATGCGATCCGGTGATGGTGGTGCGGGTCTAATGGGTAAGGCAGTAATCTCATCGTCATAATCGGATATGATGACAAACGGAGCAAATACTCCAGCACGTGGTGTAGTAGCAGGAAAAGGTGCGGGATGAGGTGTGGTCATAGTGCTGTGACAATCAAAGGTTTATATAAGTATATAATATATAAGACAAGTGTAGAAATATACGCAAGAAAAGGTAAGCACGTATATAAATCATATAAGCAAATAGTGTACGCAAGTGGTGTATGCACATGAAAAGTTTTATGTGATGCAATATATGTGAAAACGGTTATAGTCCAGGTAAAAATATATGACCTGGTTCTCTATAACCTTGGCTCTAGATACCAATCTGTAACATCCCTAAAATATATCGCAGCGGAATGGTAACCGGGGGCGTTACTTCATAATACAATAGCATAAGATATAAAAGAACGACCTCTAAATGAGTCGTTTGAAAGGTAACCTCGTTGCTTTGATTGAAATAAATAAATTATAACATTTGTCCTAATAATTTGCATCAAAATGAAAGACTTAAATTAGTACAACGAGGAATGATAGTTTGTATGCATATAGAAATCCATGAATGTATTATTGAAAAGTTTGGAATCCAATGCACATCAAGAACGTCATGCAGCTTATTCACATGAGAAATACATGATTAAAAGTGTCAACATAAAGTTGGTGAGTTCATAGGTTTATGTGTGTATAACTATGGGACCGCAAGAGTTCAATGTGTGAAATAATGCAACACATACAAAATCACAAAATGTAATTATGATTCCACTAAGCTCATGAAACCGAAGCTACAACAATATATGTGTGCAAATTCATGCAAATAATGTGCCCGTGTAGATGTTCAACCCGCAACATCTAAAATCTGATATGGTATACGCCCGTTGGGCATGTTTGGCACCAATCCTGGACGGGGATGTCAATCCCAAACAGATCTATTTATAACACACACGCTTACACAAAGTAATTAACAGTTTATGATATTGGGCATAATGGGTTATCGCTACTAAGGCAAACTCGTAATTTGTTTAAAATAGTACTTGCGTCCAAATGTAAAACAAGGCATGTATCTCACCCCGATATTTGTAAATATTGTTAAACAAGTAAAGTAGGGCTATAAACTCACCTTAAGTGATGGTATTGATTTTAGAAAATCAATAAGGAATGTCGTCGCAAAAGACCGGTATGCAACTTATTTAATTATAAGTCGATTTAGAATAATGCAAGTGAATATAAAACAATGCACTATATTTTATATTGTTATATCACTACCTAATAGTTTGTATTTTAGTTTATTAGACAAAATATTGTTTACATTAAGTTTAACTGTTAATTTCCGAGTATATACGTTCGTAATATATTCTAATAGCCAGAAAATTAATTATAGTCTAACACGCTTGATTTACTATTTTTATTATTTTTACAACGTCAACATATTTATAGTGTAACTAGTTTATAAAATAATATTTATAAAATTTTTAACGTGTATAAATATTATACAAGTGATACTATATTATTTTCTAAAGTTTTCATAGTCCAAACGGACCCGAAAACGTCCGAAAACACTATTTTACGATTCTAAAAGCTTTGACACTAAATAAAATGTGTGCATGAAATTTATGGTAATTTCAGAAAAATAGTCCAAATTTGATGAGGAATAACTCCTCCGTTTTACACTTTCGGGCTTTAAAAACACGCATTTGTTTTACTGAAAAATCATTCCGAGCAACTTTCTAGTTTTACACTTTAGCCGAAACGGACCCGAAAGGAGTCAAAATTACAAAAACTGGATCTGTCAGATTATATAAAAAAATTGTTTTTGCCGATATTGTTACTAATCTTGTTTTGACCATATCTCATTCGTTATATGTCCGTTTTTCGAGTTCTTTATATCCGCGGCTTTGTAATTAAGTGTACTAACATATTTTTAAGGTTTTAACTCGTCAAAAAATTCCTATACCTATTGTTTATAGTCAACTGTTTTAGGGTGTATATATACTTTCAAAACTTATAAACTTAACCTCATTTTTACACAACAATAACCTCTAATCTATTCACCTTAACCTCTTTCACCATCAACAACTTCCAAACTAACCTAATCTCATCCAACTCATCACAACATAGTGAATAAAACTTCAAGAACATAAAATAAATTATAAACTAAATAAGCTAGTTTATGAACAACTAACCTAACAACATGATTAATAATTTAGTTAGTACTTCTGACATATCATAATTTTTAAGTGTTCTAACATGTTTAATCATTATTTTAATCTATTTGCAATTAATTATATATATATATATATATATATATATATATATATATATATATATATATATATATATATATATATCAGTGTTGCAAAAATCGGCCTAGGCGGCCGATTAATCGGCCGCCTAGGCGGAATCGGTCATTAAACGCCTTGATTTTTACTAATCGGCCTAAAAAATCGGTCTGGTAAAAAATCGGTTAAAAATCGGTCAAAAATCGGATTAATCGGTCAAAATCGGAAAAAATCGGAAAAAATCAGAAAAAATCGGAATAAATAATGAAAAAATCGGATCACTTGAAATATTTGAAGTTTTGAACTTTGAAATACCATGTTATCTTATACATATTATATCTAAAATTATAATTTTGTATATAAAAAGTTCAATCCGATTAATCCCCGATTAATCCCCGCATAACCGATTAATCGCTAGGCGCTAACCGACCGCTCCGGGAGCGCCTAGCGATTAATCGGATCACTTGATTTTGTTTTCATTGTGAATCTTTCAAAAATCTAACTAGTTGATGATATAACTTTATATACATGATGATTATATGAAAGTAAATATTATGAAAGTAAGAAGAAAATGTGATGAACCTTGATGAAGATGAAATGGCAAGAACAACTAAACTAGTGCTTAAATCAAACCTCAATTTGTTTGATATATACTTAAACCCTTAGAACACCTTTAAAAATACTTGTTAAAAATCAAAAATACCAATGCTTGTATGTTTCTTGTGTTGGTTGGTTACAATGAGAGAAAAAGAGAGTATTATTTGTTTTTGGCTTTGTGAGTTGTGAGTATAAGTCTTGTATCCTTTTATTAGTCAAGCATGGGAAGTACAATCCCTCATTTGTTTAATTAAAGGGAACACAAATGGAATGACTACTCTAAAAGTGTGGGTGTTGGCATGTGTAAGTAAGCAAAAGGGAAAAGGAGACATTTAGGTGGCTTAAGTTCACTAGGTAATGGCTTATTTGATACTCCAATGGATAAGCAAAACTATAAAATAAGATGGTATGTTTTAAGTGGGGAGTGGGACGGCTAAATAAATAAATAGGGGAGAGAAATGTTTAAATTTTGTGTATTGTGAATGTTGTGGGTATTTGTTTAAGTATAGGAAGGTAATGTAGTTTACATGCATGCATAAATGCTAAAAATGCAAAGTGTAAGCGTTTTACGTAAAGTATAAAAATAAAATATGAAAAGTTATAAATTATCTTCGTAATAATTATATAACACTTATTTGAAGTAAACTTATATTTGTTTAATGCCGGTTTACGTTGATTGTTGATTTTTAGTTTACGCGATTTAACTTAACGGTTGCAAATAAAAGTAAACGCGTAAAAGTTCAAAGTAAATAGTTTCGAGTTTATTGATGTAAAATGACCTGAAAATGTGGATTGTCACAACAATCGAATTTTAATAATAGGGTTCGGTTCCCAAAAGTTACACACTTAAAACCCTAAAAACGAGTTTTTATATATAGAAAAACGGGCGTGACGGGGTCGCGTTATAATCCTGTCGCCCCGCCGAATCTTCCTTCTTTAAGTCAGTTAGATCCTGACGCCATCGTAAGAATTCTGACGCCATACTTTGTTCGCTCTGACGCCGTAACATATGATTGTGACGTCGTCTCCAACCATTGTACACATTTTCTTTAAGAGATTTGGTGTAGAGTTGTAATCTTGTCCGTTTCTTCTCCAATTGAGCCCAAGTCACGTGTATTTCCTTCAAAAGTCATCCAAGTGCTAAAAACACAAAAAGGAATGATTAAGTACATAATTTGGGCATATTTTCACGATTGAAGAGGTTAAATGACTCCGAAAATGTATATAAAGGACACCTCATCAGCATTTGTATTTGTCTTGTCCATCAAATAATTTGCAATTTTCTAAAACTTTGTATTTCTAGCTAATTTTAACACATATATTAAAAAAAGTCATGGTTTAACTTGTAACATTGGTTTCAAGCATCTCATAGATAGTATTTATAAGCAAGTATAACTACCTTATTACTCAAATATTCACCCCAGAATTGTGAGGAAAATTAGCCTTTTCGATTATATCATTCATTTTTTATACTTTTCTTTCATTGAGTGTATCGGTTATGTCATATATTCTAAAACTTGATTTAGGGATGCATCCCGAAATCGCTAGCTATTGAGATCACATTTGTGTGATTATAATTTACTAAGTGATAAAAGGTATTAGGGTTAACCCATGTTTTAGCATGTGTTTGTTATAATTACTTGACTTCATTGGTCATTTAATCTTCTCCCACCCTTTTGTTGCACTCATTTTTAGTGCAAGATACATTAGAACATCCCACTAAGCCTATCTTTTCGTTATGTTTACACCCTACTAAAAAAATTGTTACACCTAAATCGCCTTAGCCCACATCTATTGTTTTATATGTTTAAACCCTTTTTAATTGTTTAGATAATTACATGTTGCTAAGTCAAGTCATATATATAGTTATGGGATTATTGGGACTCTTCATAATATTTTATGTATGAAGAAATGGGGAAGAAAAAAGGTTATTACCTCAAGTCATGTAATGGTGAATGTTCTATTTGTGTTGATCCTTATAATTCGGGTCATCTATGTTTGAATTTTCGTTCAAGTATTTGTCTATGTTCAAGTTATTATTTATGTTTATTTATAGAAGATCAAGTATGGCAGGGTAAAATTTATGTAAAAAATAAAAAAAGTCAAAAGAAATAGAAAGAAAAAAAATAATGAGACCAGAACATACAGACTACCATCCTGCTATTATTAAGTCAAGAAAGAGTCGAGAAAAAGTACAAAAAGAGTCATCGTTTAGTTTTGTATTTGTTTTGAATTTTGACTTGGCAAGAATCAAATGCAATTGTTTTGGTAAATTTAACTTTCGTCCACTTAAATATCACATAACTCATGCCCTTTATTCCTTATTTGAAGACTAACGTTACAATCCGTTGAAAGATCTATTGGAAAGTATTTACTAGGTGCTTACACTAAAGTGGTAGAACTTTCATTTTTTATCAAGCTTATGGTTAATTTATGCATCGTGACATTGTAAGTTGAGAAATTTCCATTTTCCTATTGTTATATCATTTGTATACACCTGAGAGATGTGAGTATGAAAATGCTTATTATGTGAGATTCTAGTCGTATATTCCTGTGCTTGAAAATGTCAAAAGGGTATTGTCAAACGAGTTTTTTCATGGATTGTTTTTATACTAATTCTAAATGCCCCTAAAATGTACTTTTGTCTAAAAGCTTATTTACTTTAGGACAATCAAATTCCAAGTGTATGTATATTTGATGAGGTGCAATTTAGTATTGATTTTATGGGTCATTCACTCTACTATTTCGTGCATTTTATGTCATTTATTGCTTAAAATCCTTCATATTTGGTTTTAGGCCTTGGACTATGCATTTGCTGGAAACGTACAAGTTTTGGGCTCATTTGGATGAAGTTTGGAATAAAAGACAAAAGTTTTAATGTTGTGACCGACAAGCCTGAAGCTGTAAATAGAATTGTCAATAAAGTGAAATTTTACAACTTTTCGTGACCAGACAATGTGTGGAGATGAGCATGGTGGACTTTGTCACAGCTTAAAGACTGACGTTTCACAACTATGTCTGTGAAAAAAAAAACCTAAGTCAAAGACGGCCAGATATATATATATATATATATATATATATATATATATATATATATATATATATATTCTTGCTTTGTTTTTATAATTCGTGTGCAAATTTTGAGAACCAACCCTTAACCGATTCTTAATGTTTTTTTCACTCTTTTTCTGCATTATAAACCTCTCATAACATTAAGATAAATTTTACCTTAATCATTCAATCATGTGTACGTATCATTGTTTGTCTTGATTATATGATTTCTTGTCTATTGTTTGCTATGTCAGGCTAAATCAATTAGTTTTTATTTAGGATTGCATGAAACTTGCTAGTGTTTAAATTATTCCTATTGTTTTCTTGATTGGTGAATGCATTTACCTAGTTAAAAACGTGTTAGGAGTCGCCTAGCTTGACTGTTAACTAGAAATAACTAATTGGGCGTTTAAATCTAAATGTTTAATTAGGTTGGATATTTATTGTGTGCTTTAGTTATTGTGTGCATTTAGGCATGCTATAGAGCCCTTCACATAAGCCATTGGCATAGGTGTGTAATTAACCAATACATGATAGGGAGAAGAAATATTCACCATTACATCAGTTAAGACGTGACAATTCATTATATATAGTTAAATTGCTAATGAGGAGTAGTGCGTCCTAGATAAATACGTTTCCGAAATTATTTGTTTGCACAAATTTATTTTTCCTTGTCATTTATTTTTATTATTTTTAGGTTAATATTAGTTTAAAATCAACAATCTCAAAACCAAGATTATTTACTTGCTTTATAAAATACACAAAAACCCCAAAGAAATCATATCTCGTCTCTTATATCAATTTGTCATACTTTACAATCCTACCTCACTATTCTCCAAGAGAATGATCAATCTCTCGGTCTTGCTTATACTACACTACAACGGCTAAGTACACTATCTAGGGGTTGTTAATCTTGGTGCTTTACACATCGCACATATGTGATCCAAACACATAAACCCTAATTCAATCACAAAAGTGATTAAACCCTAGTTGTCAACAGAAATCAAAAACTCTAAAACCCTTATATACATAAATCGACAAAAAAAGCATAACAAAAAGTAAAGATTTAATTCTTATGTCAACAAAAGCAATTACTAAGAACCCTAACTAGGTTATATATGAGAGTGGCTCTGATATGACTGTATGGTAGTGGTGGTCATCGGCATGACCCATAAAACGTGCACTGTGAAAAATACACACATAGGGCCAGGTAGACCAATACCTTGAAAAGAGTGTTTAAGGATTACTTACTTGATTCTGCAATAAAGTAAGCTCGTAGACCTTCTTGACTTGCACAAAATATCCTTCTTCTTGATCTTGATAATTCATTCGAACAACTAGGGTTTCTTGGTGAGAATCACCACGTAAAATACGTCAGGTATCCACCAGTACTACACAGGTAGAACTATGGATACGAACATATACAAGTTGGAGAGTATAAAATGCAAGTAAAAGAAGTTAAATTTAGGAATCGACTGAAAGTTGATTAGGGTTCAACCCTAAATGGTTTCGACCTTTTGGTTTGGTCGATCAAAAAATAGGGAGAAAGGGAAGGAGTTTAGATGATTATTGTGATTTCTAGTTTAGGTGTCTTTGTATTTATAGGAAACCAAAGACAATCATAATTGCAGTAGAAGTCCCTAGATTATTATCCATAAGTATACAAGTTTGACAAGAAGTCAAACTCTCACGTAAGGGGTTGCTGAATGCCCAAAACCCTTAGGGTTTGTAGTTTTCCCTTTAATACTTAAATATATCTATCCTGGATAAATATCACCCTGGATAATTACGTTTTACCCCTCTATGAGAATAATTCCAAATTATCATTTTCTCTTTATTTCCATTTCACTTCGTTACTCTCTTCACATTACCAACTTATGTGTTCCGTTTAGTGCGTAACGGTGTGACCCATCAGCAATTCTATGAATGACAGTGGTGAAAACGTTGTTCTTTGCACACAAATCCTTTCACGAACAACTCATATTGTTCCTCTTTATGAGATTAAGCGGGGATATCCGGAAATTAATATTTCTTAGCTATCAGTATTCAATAACGGATCATGTTATTCTTTTTTAATATTTAACCTGCGCGTATACAAGTTTAAAAATCAAGTACGAATTATATTTTTTGAGCAAGGACTTAAATTATTATTAACAGGAATATAAATATCAAAACGAAGGCATGAACTGACATGTTACTGTAAGATGACAATAAATAGACGAGATTCTGCATACAACAACCGACAGATATTTTTTTCAAGAGTCATTAATGTGACTAACACGCATATATGTTCTAAAAAACTTGATATCAATAGTTAAATTCATTCATAATCAACTAAACACCATGTCACTTAAACAAAGGCAAATCGTTCGGTGCAACATAATCTATAAAAATATTAATTAAATGAGTACCATAATGAATTTTTTTGTAAGACCAAACTCGTGCATTAGTAAATATTAATTATAAGTGAAAGATTTACCCCTATTAGATTTTTTTTATAGAGAAAATCTTAGACTTTACAAAACTATCGTTTATGATTTATTGTATGTTTGAATCAAAAAACAAAGCTATTAATACATTATTACTCGTTGTACTATTTGTTCAAACACATACATGCATAGATTCTAAAAATAATAGAGCATCAATTGGCATGCTTCCTTCGACACATGGTCGAAAGAAAGGAGATTTCTTTGGTTTTCTATTAGAAAAAGTTCTTCAAAAGTTGCAAGGTTGGAAGCAGAAAGGTCTTTCTCAAGCTGGTCGTGAGGTGTTAATAAAGTCTGTTATTCAAGCTATCCCAACTTATGCAATGCAATGTTATCTACTTCCAAAAGGTCTCTTGAACAAGCTTTTGGCATATGTCCGTCGATTTTTTGGGGCGGTGATTCTCATGAGCGACATATCCATTAGAAAAGTTGGAAAAAGCTTATAGATCCTAAAGTTGATGGTGGCCTCGGGTTTCGTGATTTAGAAGCCTTTAACACAGCTCTTTTAGCCAAACAATGGTGGAGACTTCTTATGAACCCTGGATCATTTTGGGGTAAGGTAATAAAAGGCCTTTATTTTTATCGTTCAAACTTTCTTATTGCAAAACGAGGTTCCCGTCCGTCATGGCTTGGATAGTTACCTTCATGGTCGTGTGTTGTTTTTGATTTCATGGAGTTAGATGGCAGGTGGGAAAGGGCAAAGTAATTCGTTGTTAGAATAAAAAGGGGTTCCTTTCATGAAGATTGTTTCTTTCATTCACCTCTTCGGTCCATTTCCAATGGCGGTAAAGTATCAGATTTTATCAGATTGGTGCCTGGAAATTACTTGGATGCTTCAAAAGTATGTCTTCAGTAAGGAGAGGCTGAGATCATCTAGGGGTATGCCTATTTCACAAAACTGGATGTCAAGATAAAACTCGTTTGTTGGCAATTGATGCAAAAGGTCAGTAACGTAAAATCTGGATACAAAGCAAGCTCTTTTGTTGAATACGAATCCTCATTCAAGCAGCTAAAATCTTCCAAAGCAGATACAAGCTCTAAGCCTCCACAACAATTCTGGAAGACTTTATGGAATATCCCATACACAACCAAAAATTAAACTATTTGCATGGAAAGCCCTTACTAACTCTGTTGCGACCATGGATAATCTCTTTAAAAGAAATTGCTCTCCTTGTCCAAAGTGTCCAATATGCAATACTTGTGCAGTAACAATTGAACATCCTCTACTTTTGAGTGTGCTATGGACTCAGCCAGTTTGTTTGGTTCTTTTTTAGTCTTTCAGAATCATCCTTTCAGGTACAAGTGTTTCTCTTCGCTTTTAGAGATTTGTTGATATTTGTAAGTCAAGTTCAGAAGCTTCTCGTGTTCAATCAATCGTGGATACAATTTGTTGGTTTATTTGGCGATCTCGACGTGCCTTTGTTTATAATAATGCTGATCTTTCTCCTGAGCGCACTTTAGCCTCGATTAATGCTCAGTTAAATGAGTTCGATAAGATATGGCCCTCAAATCTCACTACAAAATCGGTTTTTGTCCTGTTTTACACACAAACTTTCATGTAGTGGATCCCCCCCCCCCCCCCCCCCCCCCCCACCCCCTCCCCCCCACCCCCCCCCCCATAGCTCTCAGGTGAAGATAAACTGTGATGCAGCTTTTAAAGACTCTAACGTCGCTTTAGCTATTATAGCACGTGATTCTACATGTTCCCTTATTTATGTTGATGGTATGCCTTATTCCTCTATGTCTCCTTTTCGCGCGGATGTTTTAGCAGTGCACTATGCATGTCAATTGGCAGACCAACGGGTGCATTGGTAATATAAGTGTAAAAGATTTACTCTTTTATAATTTTATAAAAAAACCTTAGATATTACAAAACAATCAATTTATGATTTATCATAATGTTTAAATCAAAAGAAAGTTATTAATATATTGTTATTCGTTAGTACTATTTGTTCAAACATCGTACATGCACGGGTTCTAAAAATAGTATGACTCATGTTATACGTACCCCCTTAAACATCGTTTGTACCCCTCATGTTTTTTGATTTTTTTGATTTTTATTTTATTTTTATAATTTTGTATATGTTATAAAACTGTTACACGGAAAATACGGAACAAAAAATATAAAGTTTAACAGGTCAAAAGTATTAAATTGTTAAAAATTACGGAACAAAAACTGATAAAAAAACTATGATGCAATGTAAACCAGAGGACAAGAAAACATGTTTTGTACATTTTTTGTACTTTTCTTGTACTTTTTGGTAGGCCATGAGGTACCAATAGTAGCACCCATAGATCTGGATGTCGATAAGAGTGATTTATTGTTGTTGAACTGTTTAGTATTGCACCAACAAGTTTTGTCTGATTTAGAACGCCCCTATCACCAAAATTAACCTTTGCCCTACCACTACAAAATTTAATGACGAAAATGCGTCGGCAGACCCTACACTAACTTCACAGTTTTCCTTTAAATACCCTCGCCCTATCCATTGTTCCTTCCCTTTCCTTTTTCCTTCTTCCTGATACATACTTTTTCTAGTTGTCTTCGATCTTCCCTTCAAATGACGATCATCTGTCGTTCTTGAGCTTCCTGGACGACGTTATTATCGATTTTCCACTTTCCAACGACTGGAGCCTGAAATCATACAGTTCTAGTTCTGGCTCAGACGATGGTGAAACAAATCAATTGGACATTAGTCTTATTGATCACGAACGTAAGAGGAAACGCATGATATCAAATCGAGAGTCTGCTAAGCGGTCACGAATGAAAAAAAAAAGAGGATCGAAAGAACCAAGTGTCCCTATATAAGACGGGTGTCCAAGAACTTATGAACCGGTTACAATTTGTGAACCATAATGGACAACTCATTTGTCGAGAAAATGAGAGACTCAGATCGGAGTCATTGATGCTTCAACAAAAATTATGCATTTTG
>BQNB010148930.1:0-16235 GCA_026074375.1 Tanacetum coccineum | reverse complement strand
TTATTATACACCCGTTATTAGTAATAATTGCAACGAATACCGTTATTAGTAATAATTGCAACGAATACAATTATCATAATAACAGTGTATTATTACGTTATTGTCTTGTTATTTGTCTGGTTTGGTCTAAGCTCATGGCACACAAACTGACTAGTGTATATATATATATATACCAAAAATAATATATATAGAGATAATGGCCCTCGGTGTAGGTAATTTCCATTAACCTATGAAATTCAAATATAGTGTGTTTGGTTACCTATCCGGTTAACACAAACAGGATTCGTCAATCCCGATAGATCTATTCACAATATTCACGTTCACCCGAAAGTGATTAATGCTCCATGATAATAAGGGACTTTTGGCATAATGTAACTTAGACAGTAGTTGTATTCCTGTATTAAGCATGTATAAGACTTTGAAAAGTAATCATATTGTTATAAGATAAACGAGTATGTAAAAGAGTTTGTAACAAGCATGTATCCTCTTGCATGGATTATAATTACAAAACATGTCCAAATTTCCATGCAAGCTTATTTTAACATTTCAATAGACATTTATAAGTTATAATAAACTAAAATATGAAGATTTAACACAACGCAAGTTTAAAATAACGATTCATTAAGCTAGGAAGCAAAACGGGTCAAATTTAGGTTTCAAAACGTAAACGCGCGGGTTTTAAGTTCAAATTCCTTCAATAATCAATAAAGTGGTTATTTTAACATTGGTTAAGAATGCTAGGATAGATTATAACAATATTTAACCATTATAACATTTAGTTTTAAGAAAAACATAAAATTAGGGTTTCGGGTGTACGGTTTTGGATCAAAATGGAAATTGAGCATGAATTGGGTTATGAAACTTTAACAAGAGTATATTTAGGATCATATGAATATTATAAAAGTGTAGGAGCAGAATTAGAATATCTAGAACCTGGGTTTGAGCCTCAAGGAGCAAAAATGGTGGAAATGGGTCGTTTTGGGTAGTATTTCCACTCGTACGCCTTGTATCTTGTTCCCGGGTCTTCAAATCTTCAAAGCTTCACTTGTTTCTTGTTCTTAGGCCTTCTTAGCACTTAATGGAGCAAAGGATTTCTGCCTATAATGGGTATGATATAAGAGAGTGGGGGATGAGAATGAAGTGAAGGTTTCTAGCTCTATTTATACTAGTTTGAGATCAAGGAGGTTAAGGAAGCTCATGAATCTGATGTGAGACACTTGGAAGGTCTAGTACATGATGTGGTGAAGCTAGGGGCTGAGTTGTATAAGCTAGGATAGTAGATTGAAGTGTTGGAAGGCTTATAAGGGGTGTTTGTGTCCACGGCTTGAAAAGAGAAACAAAGAGGTGATGTGGTTGCTTTCTTAGCCAAGAAATGGTGTAGATATTTAGGAGATGTGCTTGTAAGCTGCTATAGAACATGTGGGTGAGTTACCATGGTGCTTAGTTGCAAAGATAGAACTTTAAAATGGGTTAAAATGAAAGAAACTAGGTTTCGGGTTCATTAGGGCTTATTTAGGGTTTTCAAGCTTGTATTTCATGTACATTTGATCAATGATGATGGATTAATGTTTGTAAGGATTGTATTAAGGATTAATAACAATAATTGATAGGTGGTTCGGGTTTAAAATGGGCGAAAACGAGTAAACGGGTCCAAAGTTCCAATTAGGGCACAATTAGGGTTTCTTGGATTCAATTTGCATATAGTTGAAGTAAAATGATGAAATGATGATTGTATATAATTGATAATGTTGTAAATTAAGTTATTACAACTTATTTGATTATTGGTTTAGGTTTACAATGGATAAAAACGAAAAAATGGGTCATGGTTTAGTATTTTGCTCGGGTTAGGGTTTAGGGTTTTGAATTAGGGTTTTTGAGTGTAAATTGATATATGAAAGCTTATGAATAGAATAATTAGGATTTACATATTTTATATTGAGTGTAGTAGCTTGTATATAAGTGGTGGTGAAGAAATTTGTGGTATATCCTATATCATAACACGGGGTCGATTCTTGGATCGGGCTTGTTTCTAGAGAGAGAAACACTTGAGAGAGAATATGAAATAATGATGGAATGTGATTGATAAGGTTGTAATATAAGTTATTACAACTTATTTGAGTGTTGGTTGAGGTTTAGAATGGATAAAAATCAATAAACAGGTCATGGTTTAGTATTTTGCTCGGGTTAGGGTTTCTAACTTGGATTTATTTTAATTTTATGAAATGAGAATGATTATGGATTGAAAATGTAATGCATGACTTGCTTGTAACTTGTACTTGATAGATTGTACAAGATTACTTAGGAAAACAGAGGTAAAACGGCTATTTTGGAGATCATGCTTTATGATTTGTACATTGTGCTTTGTAAGACTTGCACTTGACTTGGAGGGAGTTTATATTTCAAATGAGATGTTATATTACTTGTACATATGCTTTAGATATTAACCCTTTATGAAATTAGGGTTTAGAGGTATACGATAACGGTTTAAAGCCCGTTTTGATATAACGTTGCGAATGGTACATTATAGGAGTAATGTACTTTGTAATAATGATATTAGGATATTGACTTGACATGTTATGATGTTTACTTGACATATATGAAGATAGGATGCATAGGTAGGTTGCGTGAGCTCGTCTACTTTAGTTATGCAAGTTACATTGCATATTGAGATATTGGCAATGCAAGTAATGTAATAAAGCGAAAAATTTCCCTGTAGATTTGTAATCATAGTAACATAGGTTGATTTTGCATTTGATGAAAATTCTTGGGTTGTTATAAAGTGTACGGTAGCTCTTTAGAAAACGCATAAAGAAGCGGCGGAGAGGGTAAGCGCGAAGCTATTAAAAACCTTCTCCTTTCGGGTCGAAGTTCGTAGGATCGACCCTCCTTATACCTCTCTTATAGTTTGTAATCTAAAGGTGAGCCGAATTCACAAGTGACACAACGGTCGATTTTGTTGTTTTTCAAATTTTTTGGTATTTTTGATTACTTGAAAATATTCACAAATGAAAGCGATAACTTCACGAGGAAGGGTCTTCAAACACTAATCTTCAACGAAACACGATAATCGTATCACAACATTCCTCCCCGCAACCCGGGAACGCCAAAAAAATTGATCACAATCCTATTTGATATATAGAAAATTCTACATAAAATATATAATATAAATATATAAGGATAATATCAATAATAAAAAGAGAAGTATTTCGTGAGACTTTTTAAAGAGATTACTTTTACCCAAAGTAAAATCCCTAAAAACCTTCCGGTCATTCCGGCGAGGTGCTAATTTGACGAATCGCAGATAACGTTTGTGGAACAATGCCTTAATATCACAAATTTGATTTGTTTTCAATTTCTGTGGAGGGATGGGGGGGTGGGAGGGGGGGGGGGGTGGGGGGGGGGGGGGGGGGGTGGATGAGCAAATAAAATGCATAAACAAGTAAAGGCACGCTAAAAACGAAAGCAAATAAGGCTAAAATACTAAAAACGATAACGGGATTCTAAACCCGTTCAGTAAAAACTAAATTCTACAATTTTAACCCTACAAATGAAAATTTAATTTTTATAAATCCTAAATGATAAAAGAAAATTAAAAAAAAAAGAATTATATTTTTTTGACTTTTATATTTTTTATTATAAATTAAAAACGGATTTAATCTAAAAAATTAATAAAAAATACTAAACTAATTTGGAAAATTCTAAAAAATTTATGAAAAGTACCTTGCACTATGCTAAACCTAAGAAAAATAAAACGGGTGAAACAACTTATGTAAATAAGCTGTTAATAAGCTAATTAAGTCTGATAAGCTAAATGGACTAAAAGGTGTTATATAATTAATTATGCATTCTATAACCGGAAAAGACCCAAGGGCATGTTGTAGTAGAGGTGTGTCTTAAAACGTGGTTGAGTTGGGTAGAGCTCAGTGGTTCGAGCCTTGCTCACCTTTGACTTTCCCAATTCCCATGTTTTTATTTTTGCAAAATTTTTGAAACAGCTTTTTAGATAAGCTAAAAATAAGGACTTTTGTAAAATAAGGACTTTTTATAAAAACCTAGAATAAGCTAGAAATAAGCACTTAAAAGCAACAGTTTTGGTTATTTTATGCTAAGACTTAAAGGACTAACTGTTAAGCTTTTAAAAACTAAATTGGCTAATGAAACAACAAAATAAGCTGAAAGTATCTTAATCCTAACTTAATAAGTAAATCTAAACTAAAAATAAGCAAACCTAACAGCTTAAACTCTAAAATAAGCAAACAAGAACTTTGGCTAAAATACAACCAAAAACAGCCTCATGAGGCAACTTTAAGCTAATTTATAAGACCCATAAGCTATCCTCATGGGTCTAAAAGCTACAAAACAGATAAGTGGAACTATGAACTTTAAGAAAAAGAAAAGAAAAAACATTTTGAAATTTAGATAAGCTATGAAAAAGCTATGTGAAAAAGCTGATTACACAATATTTTTGTTTTTTCAAAGGTTTTGTAAAAGATAAAGGGGCTAAGTGTAGCCCTAGTAAATAATACAGAAAACCCTAAATAAGCTTAAACAGATAAACTACTATATGTAAAGAACTTATGCTATCAATTTTAGATTCTAAAAACAACTTTAACTAACCTAAAATTGAGATTGAAAAAGAGACTTTTAACTTTGAAAATATACTTAGAAAACTTGACAGGTTTTGACTAAAAACACAATGCACACTTAAACTAACCTATTCCTACTGCATTTTAAACTAAGAACAACATGGAATAACACTTATCAGTGCACTAAATCAAATCACTGCCAAATAAGCTAGATTAAAAGGCAACATGGCCACAGATTCAAATCATGGTTACAATTAACCTTAAACTAGAATTTTAAACCTTAAAAACTAATTTAAACTAACTTATGGACTAAAATTAAGCTGGTTAAAACTGACTTAAAGGCCAAAAATAACTTTTAGCCTTTGTTTACCCATTTTGAACCCACTGCCAAACACCCCTTTAGATTTTAGAAAACCAGCTTTAGTTTAAGACAGATTTATTTAAGACTTAATTTTGATGAAATAGATTAAGAGCAATGATAATCAAGGATAAATAAGCAAATACTAGGAAAAATAAGCACCAAACATAAGCTAAACTATCAAGCAGTTCTAACTAAGAAAACTTGACAGATTTTAAGAAAACTAACACTAAACATTTATAAGTTATAAGCTAAGTACATTAAGCTAAACTAAGGCAAAATGAACACAAATAAGCAACATTAAGCAATAATAAGCAGATAAGCAGATAATAAGCATAAATAAGCAAATGAACAGTAAATAAGCTAAAAATGAAAATGAGGGTGTACCTTAGTCCTTTGCTTAAACAAGGACAAAAATGCTTAAAAGAGCTTATTCTACTAGCTCTAGCTTATCAGAGATAAGCTAGTAAACCCATAAGCCCTTCCAAATTTGGCTTATCATCCATAAAGCTTAAAACCATAAAACTTTGAGTGTATGAAACAGAACTTAGTGACTTATAAGAACTTAAAGAGCTTATAAAAATTTGACTTGGAAACAGTTTTTAACATAAAAAGCATAAGAGTAAAACAAGGTAAACGTAAAACATTAAAACTGAAATTTCATTAAAACTTAAAAGATTACAAGGCTTTGAAATTTAAAAATACAATAAGTAAACAAATAAGCTATAAATAACTTGAAAGACAAGACTACACTACTCCTAAGCTACATAAGTTCAAATGTCGAAAATAAACCCCATTTATAAGTTGTTCACCAAGCTTGAGGTGTGTTAGTTGTGTTTCTTGTGTGAGGGCTTCAAATCCATAATCATAGCCATCCAAAAATCTTGTTCACCAAGTCAATTCATCACAACCCTTCATTTTTGTCTTCAAATCATCACCCAATAAGAATTCGAGGGATTGCCAAGGTGGAATTGTTTGTTTGTGGTGTGGGGTTTGTGAGAATGATAGGTTTGGGTGGAAGAAGTGGATGAGAAGAGTGACATGTTTGTTAGGTTTCAGCGAGCAGAGTAAAAGGGATGTTTAGCGGAAAATTGTTTTTGCATAGGGTTAATGAAAATTGGTGTGGTAACGGGGGTTAGTGGTGTTAGGGTATAAAGTGGTATAAGGACGGATTTATGGTGTAATATGGGTAAAGGGTGTATGGTTTGGGCTTTGTTTGGGCCGGTTTAAGGTTTTGGGTTTTAAGGGTTTTAAAACTTATAAGACTTATAAGTTTTTATACAATAAGCATAAATGATTGACACGTGCCTATAAATAGGAACCACCTGGATTGGCCCAATTAGATTTCTTCTTGTTCGGCTTCGTCTTTGACTTGTTGACTTTTGACTTTGACTTTGACTTTGACTTTGACTTTTTGTGCTCTTTCCAATCCCGTGCTCGGTTTTGTCAGTTTTGGCTTCTTTTTTTTCCTTTAGTAAATATCCAGTACCTGCACAGTCTATATACCAAAACAAGCATATATTTGGCATTTTATGTACGTTTTTTTATCATTTAGGGTCGTTTTATTAGGTAAAAAGTATGTGTACTTAAGCACATACCAGCCTTTGATGTTCAGCCTTGACCTTAGAGCACAAAGTCCGAGCAATTTGCAAACCAGGTGGTCGATGTCGGCCTTTATATTGGGCCACCAATATAGCTTCTTCATGTCCTGATACATCTTGTCAGAACCCGGATGGATAGAATATTTTGACTTGTGGGACTCGTGCATGATCACAGTCCTCAAGTCGCCATAACATGCTAACTAACTCCTGCCATTTAAGCATAGAGTTCTATCCCCGCGGGGTTCCAACTTTTCCGTTCTAAATTTCTCCGGATCCTTAGAATTTTTAAGCAACATACCTCCAACATCTTCGTTCTTGATGTTCTCAGGTTTTCGTGCTTCAGTCTGAGCATTCAGGATTTGTTTAGGAACATCCAAGCTAATAGTCATCACTAAAGCTCAAACTCTTAATGGTTTACTCCGCTCCTTCCTGCTCAAAGCATCAGCAACAACATTCGCTTTCCCCGGGTGGTAACGGATCTTATAGTCATAATCACTGAGCATTTCTAACCAATGACGCTGCCTCATATTTAGCTCCTTTTGATTAAGAATGTGTTGTAGACTCTTGTGATCCACGAACACCGTATACTTGGTTCCGTACAAATAGTATTTCCAGAGTTTTAGAGAAAACACTACCGATCCAAGTTCTAAATCATGAGTTGTATAGTTCTTCTTAAGAATTTTTAATTGGCGTGATGCATAAGAAATTACTTTCTCTCTTTACATTAATACAGCACCCAATCCCTTGTGTGACGCATCGCAATAGACTACAAAATCTTCGCTTCCCTCAGGTAAAGCCAGAATTGACGCACTACACAACTTCTGCTTTAATAACTGGAAAGCGGTTTCCTGTTTGTCACCCCAATCGAACTTAACTCCTTTCTGAGTAAGTTTGGTCATCGACTTGGCAATCTTCAAAAATCCTTCGATGAATCTTTGGTAATACCCTACAAGACCTAAGAATTGGCGAATCTCCGTTGGCGTCTTAGGGGATTCCCAGTCCTTTATGGATTTGATTTTGGCGGGGTCCATGTGAATGCCTTGACTATCAATCACGTGGCCAAGAAATTATACCTTAGGAATCCAAAATTCACATTTAGAGAACTTAGCATACAACTTCTCTTTCTTAAGCAATTCCAGAACTACCTTAAGATGTTCTTCATGCTCTTTCTTGTTCTTGAGAAAGAAATAAGGAAATCCTCATAAAGACAATCACAAATATTTTTTTTTTTTTTTTTTCTTATTTTTTTTTTTTATTCTCCAAAATGGCTTCACACGCGATTCATAAGATCCATAAATACCGCTGGTGCGTTCGTCAAGCCAAATGGCATAACTTGGAACTCGTAATAACCATACCGAGTTCTGAATGCCGTTTTCAGAATATCCTCCTCTCGTACCCGAAGATGGTGATAACCTAATCACATGTCTATCTTAGAATAAATGCTGGATCCTTGTAGTTGATCAAACAAATCGTCAATCCTTGGGAGTGAAATGATAATGATTCTTTACTGTGAGCTTGTTCAGTTCCCGATAGTCGATGCACATTCGAAATGATCCATCCTTTTTTTTGACAAACAAGACCGGAGTTCCCCAAGGTGAGGAACTGGATCTTATAAAGCCCTTGTCGGATAGTTCTTTCAGTTGCTTCGACAACTCTTTCATTTCGAAAGGCGCCAATCGATATGGTGCCCGTGCCAGAGGTGCAGTACCAGGTATCAGATTAATTTAAAATTCCACTTGTCGAGTCAGAGGAAGACCCGGCAAGTCCTCAGGGAATACTTCAGGAAAATCTCGAACTATCGGTACGTCCTCAAGCCGCTTCTTCTCCGACTTGTCTTCCATCTCCTTTGTAGTAACGTTTGCCAAAAAAGACTGGACATCCTTTTAACATGTATTCTTATGTTTTAGTGTACGAGATAATGTGTAGACGAGCCTTGTTTCCCCGGTTGCTTCCGTCACCGTAAACGATTAGAGTTTCATTTCCCCAGGGGATATGAACGATCTTCTCGGCACACACAAATGAAAGCCATGGTACTTTACCAACCAATCCATACCAATTATAGCGTCGAAACTACCAAGTTCTATGGGTATTTAGTCTATGTTAAATGGGTGGTTCAGGATGTTTAATGTACAACCCCTAAGGATAGTGTTCAACCCAATTATTCTCCCATCGGCTAGTTCAACGTCATAATAGTGATCTAATGCAGTTGGTGTGATATCAATTTGGGAGCTAAATGCAGTAGACACAAAACTCCTATCGGCACCAGTATCGAATAAGATAGAAGCATAGTGGTTGTTTAGAAGGAACGTACCCATCATGACGTTAGAGTCTGGGTTTGTCCCCGCATGCCCTACCGCATACACTTTGGCTGGAGCATTGTCACCTTTAACTTGTTCTACGTTGTTGTTGTTCTTCAGCTTTGGACATTCCCTCTTAAAATATCCTTGAACTCCACACTCATAGCAAGTAGGTTTTTTGACCTGACCCATTGCCCTTCTGGTTGCTAGCAGTGTTAGCATTGGCGGTACTCCTACAGTCATGGGCCAGATGGCCAACTCGGTTGCACTTGTGGCATTTAGGAGCACATGGACCATCGTGGTGATAATTGCATTTAGTGCATAGGGGTTTAGATCCCCCGTATGGCTTCTTCTCACCAGATCTTGTAGTGTAGGCCCGACCAATGTTCTGCCTCTTGTTCTGTTGTTGTTGTTGTTGGTACTGTGATTGTTTCCTTGAGGGTCCTTAAACCTTCCTTTTACTCTTTGCCGTGCGTTCAGTAAAAGTGTGTATTTTTTATTCATTAGCTCGAGTCGATTTCACTGCATCTTGCATTGTCTTTGGTTTAGACGCCACTACACTCCCATGAATCATGTCGGGAAGGCCACCAACATATTTTTCAATTTTATCAGATTCTTCAGGAAACATCCTCCCGTACAACAAAGCCAATTCCTGAAAGCATTGGATATAACTTGTCAAGTCAGTACCCTTCACCTTCAGATCCCAAATCTCTATTTCCAATTTCTTTAACTTCATATCGTAGGACAGTATTTGTCAGTTATCATTTTCATGAGTGTTTTTCCAAGCATACCATAAGCGGCATCATGACCGACTATCTTGCCATGGGTGTTCCACCATGTTAAAGCAACTAAATGGAGAGTGCAAGTAGCAAACTTAACTTGATTCTCAACTGTATAATTACTGATGTGGAAAACAGACTCCATTCTTTCAAACCATTGAGATAGACTGGCAACTCCTTCCGTACCTTTAAAGTTTAATGGTTGACATTTGAAAAAGTCAGTATAAGTACATTCACGAGCAGCTCGTTTTGTCCTTCTAACACCCGTTCCTAAATTATGGCTGTCATCGCCATTCTTACTTCTGTTTAGCAATCACGTGCGCCAAAGCAGCAGAAGGCCTTGGTCAATCAGCTGGGCATTAAGTGACAATGTGGTGTTGGTTTGTTTTTGGGGCTGTGTTTGACCTCGTGGTTATTTTTGGTGCCATTTTCTTCAATCATAAGAAAATATAATACCTGTTAGATTTCATAAAATCCTAACCATGACATGACATATTGATTCGTCAATAATATATATATATATATGATAATAAAGGCAAACACTCAACCAATTACCTTTAGCCAAGGATTGGTCAAGTATTCACAAATTATAATATATATAACCGGAAGTATGATTCCCGAGTCGTTAAGTCCCAACGATGCTTGAATGGAAAATCGAATGACGGATTGATGATTGATGTTTGAATATGACAAAGTTATGATTGGTTTTCTATTACTACAAGTTAAAAATGCAAAAACGAATAAATTAAACCTAAAAACGAGAGCTAGAACAACTTTAAACTAAAACGTAGACGTAAATATAAAAAACGCGAGGGCTAAAAACCTAAATTTTGCAAATTAAACCCTAGAACAAATTTAAAAGCTAAAATAGATTCTAAATGACAAATAACGAAGTTTAAAAAAAACTAGACTAAAAACGGAGGTCGTTTGACCCAAAAACGAGTCAAAACAAAAACCGAGACAAAACCCGTTCTTTAAAAAATGAAATTTTGAAATATTAACCCTACAGAAGTTTTAACATTTTTCCTACAAAATATATGAAAAAAAAATATTTTAAAAAAAAAGTTTAAATTTTTTTGATTATTATTTTAATTTTTATGATTTTTTTAAGTTTTAAAAGAAAATAAATAAAAAAAATACTAAAATTTATAAAAAATTCTGAAAAATTTATAAAAAATACTTGAAAGTGTGATGGACCTAAGGAAAATAAGCTGGCTTGACCAGCTTATCAAATAAGCTGTCAAAATAAGCCCAACAGCTTATAGGCTAAATTGTCCAAAATGCCTTAAATAAATAACCACTTTGGGAATTTGCACGAGAAGTCCAAGGGCGAGTCAGCGGTAAAGTGTTTGTGTGTGGGAGGCTTATAAGGGTCGAGGTCCAGGGTTCGAGTCTCGGCTCCTTTGGACTTCCCCTTTTATTTTATTTTTCAAATTTTTTTTTCTTTTGGAAAGTCTTAAGGACATAAAAATAAGCAATTATGTTAACTATAACTTTTTGTGAAATCTTATAAATAAGCCAGAAAATGGGCTTAAAGTTGGCTGTGGTGGCTTTTTGGCTTAAACTTAAACAGATTCAAGCAATAAGCTTTAATAAGCTACCAAGGAGTGAAATAAGCTAGAACTAGCTTAATGCTATCCTAATGAACACCAATGAACCAATTAAGCACAAATGATAACACAAATAAGCTTAGGGAAAACCAAATAAGCAACCTGACGCCACAGAGGATAAAAAAGGCCAACCTACTAACTTTGGTCTTAAAAAATAAGCAATACAAATGAAATTTTTAAGGAAAAAAACTTTCTTCTAGCTAAAATATGGCCTATGAGCTTTCCAAATCAGCAATCAAAAAGCCTTTTGGAACTTTTTTACACAATATTTTAGTTGATCAAAAACTGCAAACATTCATTTTTACTTCCCTTTTTTATGACAGATTTGAAGTAAAATTGGGCGACTTGCGGACCTCAAATAGTACTTAAAATAAGCTCTAAAGTGGAAAATAAGCCCTAACAGATGATCAATGTCCTAAAAGCTACTTGACGACCAAAATTTAGACTCTAATTCTATTCCTAGCTTATCTAAAGTTTAAAATAAAGAAGGACACTTTGCTATTTATGAAACTGATATGGCAGTTAGACTTGGACCAAACACTTAAGTAACAAAAAGACTTTGACAAGGCAACCTTACTACTGCATTCTAAGACAAAAAAAACAAGTTTAAAGTGACACCAAATGTTCTTTAATCAACAGCTTATGAATAAGCTGTTTGAGAAAAAACTATTACCACAGTTTGCACCTTGGACACACAAACCTTTTGAAAACAACTTTTAGCTTATCAAAACTATTAAAAACAGCTTAGAACTACTTAAAATTGATGAACAAAGTAAACTCAATGACCTAACCCATTGCAAAACCTGTTTTGACCCCTTTTTATGGTTATCCCAAACACTCCTTTAATTTTTGACTTAAGCCTTTTAAACTGATTTATGGTTAATGAGGCCAAGGGTCTTAATAAATAAGCATTCATACATCAATAATAAACATAAATAAGCATATTGAAAAAGAAAAATAAGCACAAATAAGCTGAAAATAAGCTAATACAGAAAAATAAGCTTAAATGAGGAAAATTGACTTACAAAACCCTTTTGCTCAAAACAAAGGTAAATAAGCTATTGAAAGCTTTGTCTACAAGCTCCAGCTTATTTGATAAGCTGGTATTGTCCATAAGCCCTTCCCTTTTTGGCTTATCATCCAAATTATAAGCTGTGGTAATTTTGGGAGATTTTTGTGACTTTTCTTGTTACTACTTAACCTTTTTTAGTTGATTCATGAAAACAGCTTATAAATAAGCTATAATGAGAGCTTTTTAAACACAATTAAGCATAGATTAATTACTTATAACTTGGAATAAAAGGAAACTTGGAATTAAACTTAAAAACCTCAAAAACTTTATTAATGCTTAAGAGAGAGTACAATGCTGATAAATAAGCAGATACGAAGTATAAAAGACTTAAATTTACATTTAACTTAATGCTAAAGGGCGTATAAACTATAATCTCGATAGTTAGAATGAACTACAAGGGCCTTTTTATAGCCGAATTCTTCATCTCTTGAACTTGCAGCTTGTGCTTTCTATGTGAGAGGCTTCAGAGGTTGTGCTAGTTGTGTGAGGGCTTGGAAAGAGTAATCTCAGCCTTTGAAATCCACTTGTGCTTTTTCATGTCAATCTAGGCCATCGAATTCACTTGGAATGAGTGAGATTGCCAACTTGGCAATCTTATACAGCTGGGGGAGTTTAGGTGGAGTGGAGGAGATGGATTATCCAAGGTTTAATTTGGGTTGCAGGGTAAAACAATGAAGATTAGCCCGTGACTTGGTTGGGGTTTAAAAAGGGCGGGAAAAAGTGTTATAAGGTTAACAGGGTACAAATTTGGTGAAATGGCATGAATGGTCCCTCAAAGTGTGTTTGTATATTGCATCAAACGTCCTTGTTATGTTACAAGGTTGAGGGTTTGGCAGAAATGCCCCCTCAACCTTATAACACTTATTTCAAAATCAGTCCTTGTTTAATACAAGTATAGGGGTTTGACAGATTAAGTCCCTATACTTGTATTTTGAATAAATTGCAAATTCAGTCCTTGTCTTCAATCCTTTGTAAAATAACTTTGGGAATTGGAAAATTTAGTCCCTCAAGTTATTTTTCTTTTGACTTATCTTCTCGGGGTTGACTTTTGACTTTGACTGATTGACTTTTCTATTGACTTTTTGACTTGGTTGACTTTCTGGCTTCGATTTGGCTTCGTCTTTTCACACTTTTCCATTCCGTGCTCAGTTTTGTCATTTTTGGCTTTGTTTTTTCGTCCTTTTGTGAATATCCGTTTCCTGCACAACACAAATGCAAAACAAACATATATTTGGCAGTTTTTGTTTGTTTTTGGTCATTTAAGTCCGTTTTTAATGGAAAAAGGTATGTGTAATTAAGCACATACCAAAATCCCCCATACTAAGGTATTGCCGTGTCCTCACGCAATGTTACGAAGTAAACACTCAAGAACCCAAGAATCTTAATCCCCCTTGACTAATAACCTCGAAAAGTAGCTAAGTGTTCGTCAAGGGAAACTAAAGGATCAATAGCTTCGACAAGTCCCGTTTTCACCATTTTTTATATGTACACTAACTATCCCTAATATTTTTGGATTTTCTTAACTACCTGTTTGACTTCCTTTATTTTATCAACACTGGGATCATAGAGTGAGAAGCGCCCATAGAATAATCTACGGATGTCCGAATGGATAAATTCATCGTCCTCGATTTTTCACTAGTCCCAAGCTAAGCGTAAAAACGAAATCACCGTTAAGTAAAGGTAAAGATGCTAACACTACTTATAACTATGACTTGTCAACTTTTCGCTCCCGACAATTATTCAATTAGAGTGATTGTGCTTAATTTTAAGTTAAATTTAGATCGACAATTTAGAAAGTAGTACAGTTTATGTGCATAACGATATTTCTGAAGAAATCTGGGGAAAAGACTAGATCACCCATGCTTATCTTTTCGTGCATTGGCTTATTAGGTTTAGTGCCCATTCATATCATTGTCATATTCAAACATCGATTATCAATTCGTCATTCGATTTTTCATTCAAGCCTCGTTAGGACATAACGACCCGGAAACACTCTATACTACTTCTGGATTTATTGATCTCGTGGATTTTGTTCCTTGTTATATATTTATATTTATCTATATTCATTTATATGTAAAAAGGAGTAAGACCTCACGAGTCACTCATCAGCTAAGTGCCCAGGTTTTTGACACCCCACGGAGAATACTTAATCGAAATAATCTACCGACGGCAACCAACAACTTTTGAAGTCTTAAAGCAAGTTATTCTTAGTTCAAAATTATACTTGAGTTTAGAAAAAGAAATCTTAACCATTAAATTTTCATTTATTGTTATATGCTATACTACCGTCATCATTTACATGACTACAACATCGGCCACGCCTCCGACAAGATGTAGTAACTTAGTCTGACGACGGTTTCTTATTGATAACACTTACAGATTTATTATCTCACTATGGGTTTTGTTTTGAAGACTGCAACATCGGTTGTGAGCCGGCAAGATGCAGTAAACCTTTATCAGCCCACTCTTTATATTATTCATTTAATTTTATTATTTTTTTTTTTTTTGCAACATATTTTTCGTAATAGAGAAAATTTCGTTTTAGAAACTCAAATATAAGGCTGAACTAAGATGAATATTTTCGTTTCCGGAAGAGCTTCTTTTTAGAAATTGTCGGTTTAAAGTTAAAGCAAAATTAAGCACGTTTATTAGTAAGGTTAAGAGCTTCTAGGAGAAAAAGCGACAAGTTACACTTATAAGCTTTTAAGATTTCCAAATAATCCTTGTTTAGCATCCTACTTGTAAATAACATTATCATTTTTCGTTCTTCGCAAATTTAAAATCCCTAATAAAAGGATCCGCAAATGCTTAGCCTAAGAAACTTTTGTTTATTAAATGGTTAAGGGACAAAGCTAGGGTTCAGCACGCCCGATCGAGTCAAAATTTATTCTCATTCTACCCATTAGGAAAGTCAAAACTGTGATAAAACACTTATTTTATTTTTGAAATTTTTAAATTTTTTCATTTTTTGGTATTTTTGCAAAAATTTTGGTGGTAAAAACAGGATTACGTGACAACAACGGCTGCAGGCAAAATCAAATCGAAGATTCCCCCCCCCCATACTAGAACTAAACATCGTCCTCGATGTTTTAAAGGGGTACCTACGTAAATCTAAGGCCGTTTATTAAGTGTGCCAAAAGATAAAACGTTAGTCGATTAGATTTGGATACTTGATTCCCAAAATGAAGCTGAGGGTGTGAAACTCGAGTGAATGAAGGATAAAACCGAGAGTTTTCACAATCCGGGAAATCCTGGACAATAAACCACAAAACATAAAACACGGGTAATGGAAAAGGCAAGCCTCCTCACACAAAAACACTTATTCATTACTACATAATACTACTTACTGATAAGCATGGGGTGCCTCCCATGAAGCGCTTGTTTAAGGTCGCTATGCTTGACCCAATCCCTGAATTTATTGGTCCTTGGGGAAGGTTTGGAGGTTCGGGACAACCTCGGTTGGTATGTCCCCTCCAAAATAGTGTTTAATTCTATGACCATTTACTTTGAAGTTAGGCCCAGAGTTTTGGGATAACTCAACAGTGCCATATAGAAAGACTTAGACTATGGTGAATGGTCCGGACCAATGGGATTTCAACTTGCCGAAGAAAATCTTTAATCGAGAGTTAAAGAGGAGAACTTGATCACCAACGTTGAAAATGCGGTTTTTGATCTTGGCATCGTGGATCCTCTTGGTTTTCTTTTTATAGATCAAAGAGTTTTCATAGGCATGATCACGAAATTCATTAAGTTCATTGAGTTGAACTTTTCTGTGATCACCCGCGATTTTGATATCAAAGTTTATATGCTTAAAGGCCTAGTAGGCTTTGTGTTCCAATTCGACCGGAAGATGACATGCCTTTCCATATACAAGATTGTACGGAGTGCACCCGATGGGTGTTTTGTAAGCTGTACGGAAGGCCCAGAGAGCG
>BQNB010148929.1:0-16236 GCA_026074375.1 Tanacetum coccineum | reverse complement strand
AAGCATTTATACAAACAAGTGAGCATATTATGAGTCAGGTTACGATCCTGAGACTAGTGGGTTATGAGTCCACCACGCTTCCATTTTTTTATATGAATAATATGACAATGTCACATATATGATATGGTTTAAGTCAAACTTAAATCACATTTGCAATACAAGTGTATCTAAAACTTTATTGTTTAATAAGCAATCATGCATAAACATTGTATAGATAACATTTTAGGCAGTGATATCAGAAAAGCGGCAAGTTATCTAAGAGAATAATATGCTATGATTCTTATAAAACCATGATGCTTCATATGTGAAAAGTAATGTATTATTTCAAGAATAACTCAAAATAAAATGGGTCACTTACAAGGTGATAAGCTCATAGCTCCTACTGAATTTAGACAACATTACATGTGCGTCTATATCGGTAGTAAAATGCATTGCTCCCACTGGATAAGATAACATTAAATGTGTGTCTATACCAATGAAGTGCAAGTAGCAATTTATTTACTTTTCTACTCTTTGAATATCTGCACATTATTACTAACTAATGTAAGCCTCTCAGACTAGTAAGCATGTACTTAGATATTCAAGGAAGTGCATCAAGTTCTACTATATATATGATGGACTGGCCATCAATGCCATTTTAACTTAAAAGTTTTGCATGCAATTCCTCCCTCCACATTACCTTAAGGGTGTGTAGAATCTTAGGAAAAATATTGAGTTAAGGAAAACTACTAGAAAACATGCTATTACTTTTCTTTTCTCTTTCGCGATTTATTGATATTTCCATTTCTAATTAAAACTCATACTATGTCTTGACGCTTCAAGATGTATCATTTGGTGGCTATAGAAAACATGTTCTCTAGTCATCCAAATAAGATGTGCAACCGTACTTAACCGTTTGACTTCTACATGACAATACGATTTCTCAAGTAAGTGTGCTTGAAGTTTGATTAGGATTGGAAAATTCAAGTGTTCCTATTATAGCTTTCTCATACAAGTAGAAAGGATAGGAATAAGTCTTTTTCTTACATAGAAAGAAGACTTAGTTTGCCTTATTCTAACAAAGAAAGGAAACAAACTTTTGTTTACGGTTTGTGTTGCATAAATGTCATTAAAAAAAATTACAAAGTTCATTTTAATATTTTTGATAATTATCATTTTAAAATTAACTACCCAAGTTTACAATATTAAAATAAATAATTTTACGAAAAGGCTAAGATCCTCATTGAGGTTTCAACATCACATTAGTTGATATGCTAGCAATGGTAGATTCAATAGGTAGGTGATGTTCACCAATTGCAAGACATGTGCAATTCTTAGACCATATGGGACTCATGGCAATAGTGAGCAAGCTACTAATGTCAAGATGGCATGCTTAGTCTCATCCTTGCCTCGGCTTAAGGTATCACCTGATTAACTTGATCAAGTAATCCAATGTGAGAACAAGTGAAAATATATCTAGGTCTCACGCATAGAGAATAATTACCTTGGGTTACAATTCACCTACGTCTCGGCAATCACAGACAACCTGGGTTAATATATGGAAAGTCTTAGTTTGATTGTATATATAAGTTTTTGGATATCGATGTTGGTTTTGATATAAAAATTATCATAACACCGTTCGGGCCATCATAGTTCAGAAGTCATTCAGTAAACGTTTGTGGAGCTAGGGCACTTTAAATCGTAAACCCAACAACTCAGACATAACGTAATACCAAGATGAACTTCTAAATGTGAAGCTCTAGTATTGTGGGTATGATATGGGCTCCGTGGACATGGATTTTGAAAAGAACAACATCGATGATGAATGATATAAGGATTAGAACATAAGCAGTTTTAAGCATTTTATTCAATATCTAGAGATGTTAAGCACGAGGAGCGTTAATTAAAGTTATGTTATATAATGTTTTGGATATGATTTTACACTTTTTCAAAATGTTACATTTTAGACCCTGGGGTTTGGAAAATTAAAAAATAGACCCCTGAGGTTTGCATTTTTACGACTTTGGTCCTTCAAATTTTATTGATATACTAAGTAAACCTTGTACTTTAAAAAGTAACATAATAGACCCCTATAGTTATAACTTTGATAAAATGACACTTTTAGTCCTTTTAGTTATAAGTTTTGGAAAAAAACGATATTATACCCCTTGCATGGTTTTATACATACAAACATGTCCACATTGACATGCAAGCCTTATTTTAACATTCAAATAGACAATTATAAGTTATAATAAACTAAAAAAGAAGTTAACATAACACAATGTTTAATTTAACGATTCGTTTAAGCAAAAATAAAACGGGTCAAATTATGGTTTTAAAATGAAAACGCGCGGGTTTTTAAGATCAAAATTCTAACATGACTTATCTAAAGTACTTATTTTAACATTAAATCCCTTAATTCAGAATAAAAATTATAACAAAAAGTTTTACAAGTTTAACTCAGAGATTAAGTACAAAAACATGAAATAGGGTTTGTGCGTGTGTACGGTTGTTGATCAAAAAATGGCATAACACTTAGGTTTTTGAGTTCAAAGCTATTTATATTATGATTTATCAAGATCAATATGAAACATTATGAACAATAACAAAAGAGCAATCATAATATATAGAACTGATTTGAGCTTATACTTGAGAAACGGGACAGAATCGGACTTTCGGCATCGTATGGCTAAGTAACGACTCCGGAGGCTTCGTTTCTTGGTTTTCATTTTGCTTCCTTTCTGTACTTTAGACATCTTAAGATCACTAAGGATCTAAATAGAGCAAAGTATTGCTTCTATTGAAGGGTTATAGAGGAGGAAGTGGGGGATGAAGAAAAATGAAGACATAAGAGTCCTATTTATACCCATTTGAAGTAGCAAGGAGTAAGCAAAGCTTATGATCTGGTTTGACACTAGATTGACTATTTAAGGGATTTGGGATAAGCTAGTATATGAGATTGTATAAGCTAGGGTAGTCGCAGTTTGGAGAGGTGGTCTGCGCACTCTTTCTTTTGCCGCGGCTAATCACTAGAAGGAACAAGAAGTTTTTGTGATTTAACAAATATAAAAGAAAGATAAATGAAGAGAGGTCATGAAATCCTTCATACGGAATGAAGTAGCTTAGTCATGGAGGTGCTTGATTGCAAGAAAAATAGTTAAAATGGGTTATTTTGCAAGGGTTTTGGTTTCGGGTTCACTAGGGCTCATTTAGGGTTCGGGTTGAGTTTTCTAGCTTGTAATTTGTATATATTTGATTAGGAATGATAGGTTACTGATCCTAGGACTTATATTAAGGGATTCATATCAGATTTGATAGGTGTTTTGAGTAAAATGTGTAAAAATGAGAAAACGGTCAGAGGGTGAAAAGTCCACACACAGGGCACAATTAGGATTATCTGGATTTCGTTACTTAGATAATTGTAGTAGAATGTATGAAATGATGATGGAATTATGATTGATAATGTTGTAATTATGTTATTATAACTTGTATTTAATATTTGGGTTTAGGTTTACAATGGATAAAAACGAAGAAACGAGTCATGGTTTAGAAACTAGCTCGGTTTTAGGGTTTAGGGTTTTGAATTAGGGTTTTGAGTGTAAAAAGATGTATGAAAGCTTATGAATGGAATATTTAGGGTTTATACATTGTAGAATGAGTGTAGTAGCTTGTACACAAGTAGTGGTGAAGAAATTAGAATGAAAACGGAGGTAAAGCGGCTATTTTAGAGATCATGCATTAATGACTTTATACATGAGCTTTTTAAGAATTTGTACTTTGACTTGGAGAGATTTTATATATCAAATGAGATATTATATAGCTTGTACATATCTTAGTACATGTGCATTTCATTATAGCGGTTTAACCCTTCCATGATATAAGGGTTTAAATGTCATCCGATAACTGTTTAAGGCCCGTTTTTGGATATGATGTTGCAATGGTACCTTATAGAATAATGTACTTAGTAGAAATGATATTGATATTGAACTTGATATAATAGATGTTTTGCTTGACATACGTGAAGAAGGATTCCTATGAAGTTGTTGCCTGAGTCCGTTAACTTTAAGTTATCAGGATATCTTCATATTGAGATAATGGCAATGTAATGTAATGTAATAAAGCGAAAAATTCCTGAAAAAGGTGAGTCAATATAAATTGATAGATTGTACATTCATCTAACATAATAGATGGATATTTAAATTTATTAAAATTGCGGTTGTTAAAGTCCTCCCCCCCTAACAAAAATCTCGTCCCCGAGATTAATTGAACTTGAAGTGTGACTGAAAATAGATGAGGATATTTGGCACGAATTTCGTCTTCACGTTCCCATGTAAACTCTGGTCCTCTTTTAGAGTTCCATCGTACTTTGATTATAGGAATACGACTTCGCTTAAGTTGCTTGATCTCACGGTCCATAACTCTACTGTTCGTCTACAAAAGTTGAGTTTGTCGTCGAGTTGAAGTTCTTTATTGAATAATAAGAGATTCGTCGGATAAGCACTTCTTGAGATTAGAAACGTGGAAAGTATTGTGGATACTACTAAGCTCTTCAGGAAGCTCTAGTTTGTACGCCACTGGGCTAATTCGTTTAAGAATTTTGAATGGTCCAATGTATCGGGGATTTAGCTTTCCTCGTTTTCCGAATCGAAAGATACCCTTGCGAGGTGATACTTTCAACATAACACGATCGCCAACTTGAAATCTAGAAAGGCATACGCCTACATGGCGTAACATCATTGTCCGATCTCTTGAAGCTTGCAGAGGCGTTGACAAATTGTACGATCTTTTTAGTGGTTTCTGATTATTCCTGGTCCTTTAAGTTTGATATCTCCAGCTTTGGCCTAAGCAAACCGGGGGGGTGATCTACACTTTCGTCCATAAAGTGCTTCGAATGGTGCTGCCTTGATACTGGCATGATAACTGTTATTATAAAAATTCTAACCAATTGGTAAATGTTTTAAATCCATCCTATTCTGTAATCTATAACACAAGCTCGTAGCATGTCTTCAAGTGTATGTGATGGATCTTCACATTGCCCATCGGTTTCAGGATGATAAGCTGTACTCAATGTCAAGTTTGATACCCCAACATTTGCAATGATTGCCAAAATCTGGAATGTGAAAGTGCCTGTCACGATCCGAGATTATAGAGAATTGGCACGCCATGTCGAGAGACTATTTTCTTTGAAGCATAACCTCGTAAGAGTTTCCCATACTATCATTCGCTCGAATTGAGGGTATGAAAAGAGCAGATTTGTTAATACGATCGACAAAGACCCAGATGGCATCATGACCGGTTAGGTTTTGGTAGCTTTGTAACAAAAAACATTGTTTATCTCTCTCCCATTTCCACATAATGAATATTCAGGTTTGTTACCAATAAGCCGGATACACGACATATTTGACATACTGCTTTAACTCAAGAACATGACAAACCTGCTAAACATATTCTTGCAATGAATGCCTTCATGTAGGCACCAATAGAGTTTCTTCTAAATCATGGAACAATCTTATCAGAAACATGGGTGAATAGAATATTTGATTATGAGACCTCGTGCAGATTAAGTCTCTTAAAACCGCCAAAAGTGGTAACATACTTCGTCATTTGATACAACTAGTTCCATCAAGCCGAATTTCAAATGAATTGTCCATGTCCACCGTAGGTATCCTTGTTTTTTGACATTTTCTTCTTTGAGGGCTTCATTTTGGGCTTCGAGGATTTGAGATGGTAATTTTGGATGAACGGTTAAGATTAATGCTCGAACACTGAGAGGTTTGGGTTCTTTTCTTTCGGCTTAAGCACTCTGCTACAACATTTACCTTCCCGTGATGATAACAAATTCACAAACATAATCTGCGAGTAGTTCTAAACCATCGGCGTTGCCTCATATTCATTCTTTTTACGAAGAAATATGTTGAAGCATTGTGATTCAGTGGAAAACTATACACATTTGTACTGTATAGATAGTGTCTCCAAGATTATAAGAAGCCGAAATATTACTGCTCCTAATTCGAGATCGTGAGTAGTATAGTTTTCTTCATGAGGTTAAGTTGTCGAGATGCATAAGCAATGACTTTTTCTCGTTGCATTAGTACAGCTCCTAACCCTTGAAGAGATGCATCACAGTAAACGACAAAATTATCGTTTCCTTCTGGTAATGCTAAGATTGTTGCTCACATAGTTTTTTTAAGGATTTTGAAAAGCCGATTCTTTTCTCAGCCGCAGATATAACTCTTGTATTACTGGTTAATTTAGTCAACGGCTTTTGTGCAATTATGACAAACCTTCGATAAATCTCGTTAATGTGCCGGCGAAGTCCTAAGAATTGACGTACTTCTGTGGGTGTAGTGGGAGATGTCCAATTCTTAACGGCTTCGATTTTGGCAGGGTCAACATGAAGTCCTTGATTATCGATGAGATGACCAAGAAATTGCACGATATGTATCCAGAAATCACATTTAGAGAACTTAGCATACAATTTCACTTTCAGATAATTCCAAGATTATTCAGAGATGACATGATGGTTCTTCCATCGATGCGAGAATAGATAAGCAATATCATCGATGAACACAATACAAACTTATCCAGATAAGCGTTTACAAAACACGATTCATGAGACCCATGAATACAGCAGTGCATATGTTACAAACCAATGTAGCATGACTTGAAATTCATAGTGTCCGTATCTCTTTCTGAAAGCAGTCATAGGAATATCTCCTTCCCTTACTCTCAGTTGATGACAACCTGATCTTAAGTCGATTTTTGAGTAAACGCTTAAACCTTGAAGTTGATCGAATAAGTCATCGATCCTTGTGTAATAGGGTCAACGATTCTTTAAGTAAGTTTATTCAACACCTGTAATCGATACACAATTCGGAAAGATCCGTCTTTCTTTTTAACAATAAGACAGGATCCTCCCCAAGGCGATTGTACTTGGTCTGAATGAACCTCGGTCGTTAGTACTTCTGAAGTTATTATACAACTCCTGCATTTCTGAGAGCTAATCAATAAGTGTTTCAGAGCTATAGGTGCTGCTCCGGGATTAAGTCTATTTGGATTCTACTTGGCGAACGGAGGGATACCAGGTCGATCTTCCGAAAAACAACTGAAATTTATTTTCCCCCCCCTTTAACTACGGGAATGTCTTCAGTATTTCATCTCGTCTGATTACTTCTCCATTACTGAATTAATGAAAACTTACAACCTTGGGAATATATACCTTTCGGTTGTTATACAGGATATTAATATAGTCGAGTTTTACTTCGATCACCACGAATGAATAGAGTTTTCACCGATGATAGGAATGTGAACAACTTTTTTGTCACAGTAGAATTTTTGGCATTATACTTAGATCACCAGTCAAAAAAAAAATTTAATACCAAACCGAGACAACGTCGAAACTACCAAGCTAAATTGGCATGAGATCGATTTTGAAAGGAAGATATAGCAGGGTTAAAGTACAGCCTTTAAATAACAGATGTTTGTGCTACCAAGTTTTCGTCACCATATTCGAACTCGAAAAGGTATCAAATAGTTAATAGACGGAATTTTTAGCTTAGAGGCAAGAGAAATGGATTTATAAAGCTACTATCATGCTTCGAAATCCAAACAATACTTTTGACTAAATTCTGATTTAATAGAAACATAACCCCGTCACTCGTTCGGGTTCTATATTGAGCATATCTATCTTTCACATGTAAGCACTTCCTTGGCATTGTATGTTGGTCTAGCGCACAGGTTTTGTATAATGCCCTTTTACTCCACAGCATGACATATCAACTGTCCCTGTAAGTTGCTTACTTTATTGGTAGGCCTTCTTGTTTTTGGCAGTTTTGCTCAAGGCCACACCTTGTTTGTCAAATATTACTATTGCCAGTAAAAGGACCGTTGTGATGGAAATAGCATCTCTTGCCGGGGGGGGGGGGGGGGCAAGGTAGATCTCTGTTTATTTGTTAAAAATTATTTGTAAAAGTATTTTTTTATAAATTATATTTTTTTAGTATAACCTACTGTTTTCTGATGGAATAACAGCATAGGCTCTACCAGCTTCTTGCCTTCGGTTTTGTTGTTGACGATTGTTGTAGCGATTGTTGGTGTTGCGGTAGTTGTTGTTGCTGCGGGAGCTATTGTTGAAAGTTCTTCTGTCGTCAAACTTTCTTTTGTTGTCACTCGATACTTGCATTGGAGCATGCTTAGTTACTACTTGGATCCCATTAGTTTGGGCTATGTTGATGGCTTCCTCTAAAGTTTGAGGTTTAGAGGCAGTAACATTTCCTTCAATGCTTCGAGGTAGTCCCCCGATAAAAGCTTCCAAGAGTTTATCGTTGTTTGGCACCATGTTTGGACATAGAACCGTTAATTCTTGGAATCTTCTAACATAAGGTTTAAGATCATTTCCCTTTACAATCAGATTGTAAAGTTCTTCTTCCATCTTCCTGATCTCAGTCCGGGGACAATACTTGTTCGTCAGAAGCCTTTTTAACTCAGTCCAGGTGATTTGATTGGCTTGCTCTATTCCCATAGGCTGGGCATATGCATTCCACCAAGATAAGGCATCGTTAGTTAAAGTACCAGTAGCAAACGTTACTTTGTTTTCTTCGGCACATCTGCTACGAGAGAACACTGATTCGGTTCGTTCAAACCAGCGAATAAGGCCTACTGCTCCTTCCGTACATTAAAGTAGAAAGGTGACCAGCTAATGAACTCTTTTGTAGTTTTCCGCGTTATACTGCAGGATGTTCAGTAGACCGGTGTTCCTGTTGGGATTACTAGCACTTGCCATTGTTGCAGCTTGAGCTTCTAGAGCCGAGGTTACACAATCAGCTACTAACTATCTAATGTCAACTGAGTTCATAGCTGGTGCTTCCTTGATGATGCACCTTTTTGGATGCATTCTAACCAACAAAGATACACGTAATAAGAATGATAATCACAAGTTTAACGCTTGTTCTTCTTTAAAATGATTAAAGAGAAAATGCTTATTTTGAAATGCTTCAAAATAATCTTCATTTAAGCATTTTAACAATGGTGATATCAAAAGATTTATGGTATAATGAGGAAATGTATGATGATAATGATGAATGAATGATGAGAGAATAAAGTGGTAATGAAACAACATAGTAGATAACGGGAATAAATTGCTTAGTTATTTATAACAACTTGCCTTAGTACTAATACATAGTCAAGATTTAAACAAGTGTTTTTTATTTATACCACACATCCCGTGGCAAGTATAAAGCTAAAAACTTGAAATTTAAAACTATAAACTGGATGATCATATTCATGCGATTCTGTGAGTTCGATGATAAGTCCATGAGATTTTCCTATGTCTACATGGTGACGAGTTTCCTATCATTGATAAGTTCCGCTAATCAGCGATCTGTAGCGAGCTAAGGAGATCTTATAGTTGGATCCTAATTTGCTTTTCTCTAAATTTGAAATCTAAGTAAAGCTTGCCTGAAGCTCTTTTGCTAAGTCGTCAAAATCATTTTGGATGATTATTGTCCTTACCGAGACCTTCGATGCGTTTTCAATATTTTTCAAAATTTTCAGGAGGGTGAATTTTCTCAAGATAACATTAAATACCCTGAATTTGCTCTTTGTGTCGCTCGATAGTTGACTTTCGAGAGCTTTTGCCAATCTCAAAAGTTTGTAGTGGAAAGGTGTAGAAGAAGGTGATTTATGTGTGAAAGAAGTCTCTGGAAGAAATATTCTTTAGTTTTAGAGAGGTATGATAATTGGAGGCGGGATTTTGTGTTTTTCATTATAGAAAGCTTGTAAAGCTTCCATGAAAGGATCATCGTGGAAAATAAACGAAAAGGGTCTTTGTGGAAATTCCAAATAAATTGGAAGCACTAGAGTAAGTTTTCCCTGGAGAGGTCGGGACATAATCCGGAGAAACCGGAGGAACATAGTTTGGGAAATTGGAAGAAAATACATCCTCCAAATTTGCAGTAGGATGGTCGGGGGAAGACATCGTTCTGCTTAACAACCCAGCAGTAAATAACATAAGTTATTTATTTAGTAATATAATAGTTATGTAACTTTACATACCATTCCGGGAGATATAGCGGCACGAAGGACTTTCTTGGATGGAAAAGAAAAAATATTATAGTTAAGGTTTCAACCTTTTCTCTATAACGTTGGCTCTTGAAACCAAATCTGGTACCACCCCCATTATTTACATATCGTCAGGCGGAAGCTAATCTGGGGTATTACTTCAATGTACACACAGTCATATTCATAGAAACGATTCAAAAAGAGCGTTTAAGAAATAAGTTATCATATCATTATTTCTATCATAGTTTTTACAAATAGAGTCCCAACATCTTTATTTACAACAGTTGAATGATAATGGTTTTTCCATCTTCATGTCCTTGCCACTCCGTGCCATTAGTTACCTGAGATAAAGCATGCTAAAAAGTCAACACAAAGGTTGAGTGAAATCCATAGGTTTAAGTAATATAATTTGAATGCAAATGCGATATTTAGGTTACGTTGATATACACCCAGTATTGAAAACATAATTTATTATTGCCATTAGCTCATGAATCCGAAGCCTTAGGGTATGGTAATACGTTATAGCCCCTGCGGGTACCTTTGCCAAATACACGTGTGAATTCTAAATAATGTGCAATTGGTACCCGTAACTTGGTACACCAACGGGAGTCCAGCCCAAAATAAGACCTAATCACATCATTCGCGCATACTACGGAAGAGTAATTAACGGTTCGATGATTATGGTGACTTAAAGCAAAGCAGTTAACTTAGCAATAGTAAATTAAAGATAGGGAAAATATAGAAATAATTGCATCAAGTATTAAAGCATGTATCCCACTCACGGTTAATAATATTTTGAATATGAAATGCGGGCATATGAACTCACCTGAACAGTTATAGGGAAATTGATAGCTAATGTATAGGGAATGAAAGTAACGGCTTCAACACGGCAATCACAGACAACCTGGGTTAATATAATGAGCAAGTCCTTAAGATTTGATTGTATATATAAGTTTTTTGGATTCGATGTGGTTTTGATATAAAAATAAACATAACACCGTTCGGGCCATCATAGTTTAGAACAGACATTCAGTAAACTATTGTAAAGCTAGTGCACTTTAAATCGTAAACCTAGACAACTCAGACAGAAACTAATACCAAATGAAAACTTCTTAATATGTAATCTCCTAGTATTGTGGTATGATAAATGGATCGCGGGACATGATTTGAAAGCACATCGATGATAGAATGATATAAGGATAAAAAAAAAGCATTTTAAGCATTTAATCAGTATCTAGAGATTGTAAGCAACGAGGAGCGTTAATTAAAGTTATTTATATAATGTTTTGGATATGATTTACACTTATTTACAAATGTTCACATTTTAGACCCTGGGGTTTGGAAATTCAAATAGACCCCTGAGGTTGCATTTATACGACTTTGGTCTTCAACTTTATTGATATACTAAAAACCTTATAGTTATACTTAGATAAAATGACATATTCAGTCCTTCTATTTATTAATTTCAAAAGAAGTTACGATATATACCCCTTGCATGGAATACTTTTGCAAAACAAGTCCAAAATGCCATGCAAGCTTATTTTAAGTTTCTAAATGATATTTTCAGGTTATAGCTTATTAATATAAGCTAAAATATGAAGATTTAACGTAACAAAAGTTCAGATTAACGATTCGTTAAGCTAGAAATCAGAACGGGTCGAATTAGGGTTTCGGTTGTACGATTTTGGATCAAAATGGAAAATGAGCATGAATTGAGTTATGAAACTTTAACAAGAGTTTATTTAGGATCATATGAACATTATAAGAGTGTAGGAGCAGAAGTGAAACATCCAGAACCTGGGTTTAAGCTTATAGCTTGGAAATGTGTCGAAATCAGGACTTTTATCTTCGTACGCCTAGAATAATGACTCTAGGGCTTCAAGGCTTTAGTACTTCTCTTGATTACTTCTCTTGGATCTTCTTAAGAACTTATGGAGCAGAGAGTTGCTGCCATTGATGGGTTATAGAGGAGGAAGTGGGGGATGAGTTGAAATGAAAGGTTTAGAGTCCTATTTATAGCCGAATGGCTCCTTGGTGACCAAGGGAGCTTAGAGATCTGGTTAGGACACATATGAGAGCTAGAGGGTGATGTGGAGAGGCTATGTGATGAGTCTTGTAAGCTAGAATGCAAGGTGGAAGGTGATGGAGGTGCTTTGTTGTATGGTGGTGATGAAATAGTGGTGTTGGTTGTTTTATGGCCAAGGGTTTTTACTTGGTGACCAAGATGGGTGATGGAGCTGCTTGTGGAGATGTCATGGAGGTGCTAGGGTGAGGGTGTGATGATATCATGGTGGTTCTAGACGTTTTAGGGGTGTTTGGTTTGATTTATACATGGCTGTTTTTGGACAGCCAACATCAGTCTCGGTAAAATGGTTGCCATTTACAAACCGTAACTCCGATGAAGCTCAAACCAGTGAGCATTGTTAGATATTTGAGTCCTCTACAACGTTTAGTTTTACATATTTGGGGGTTACTATACAAAAATTTAGAGATAATAGCCATTTACTACAGGTGTGCAGAATCTGCGCACCTTTGCCATTTCGGCTATAACTAATTCATCCGACGTCGAATCGGGTTGATTCCACCGGCAAAATGATCACAAGACATAGGGCTACAACCTAGTGTTTTCACTTAATACCCAGAACCTATTGATTTGCCCAGATCCTATGTTTTATAGACTGATCCGATTCTGAACTAGGGCCTAGTTTTAGGTTTTAGGGTTAGAACTAGATTAGGGTTTTGTTTTAGGGTTTCTAGGATTTAATTCATGTATAATGATGTTATAATGATGAAATAGGATTTGTAATGTTGTAAATTAAGTATTTACAACTTATTTGATTAATGGTTTAGGTTTAAAACGGATAAAAACCAAGAAACGGGTTATGGTTTAGAAACTAGCTCGGTTTTAGGGTTTAGGGTTTTGAATTAGGGTTTTGAGTGTAAAAAGATGTATGAAAGTTTATGAATAGAATAATTAGGGTTTACACATTGTATATTGAGTGTAGTAGCTTGTACACAAGTGGTGGTGAAGAGATTAGAATGAAAACGGAGGTAAAACGGCTATTTTGGAGATCATACTTAATGACTTGTATATTGAGCTTTTAAGGACTTGTACTTTGATTTGAAGAGATTTTATATTTCAAATGAGATGTTATATTACTTGTACATATGCTTTAGTAGCTTGTGCATTCACTTTAGATGTTAACCCTTCATGGAATTAGGGTTTAAAGGCATACGATAACGGTTTAAAGCCCGTTTTGATATAACGTTGCGAATGGTACATTATAGGAATAATGTACTTTGTAAAAATGATATTATGATATTGACTTGATATATTATGATGATTGCTTGACATATATGAAGATAGGATTGCCATATGTAGGTTGCCTGAGCCCGTTAACTTTAGTTATGCAAGAAATGTTGTACATCGAGATATTGGCAAAGTAAGTAATGTAATAAAGCGAAAAATTTCCCTGAAAAAGGTGAGTTCATATATAATTGATAGATTGTACATCATCTAACTTAATAGATGGATATTTACATTTATGAAAATTACGGGTTGTTATAGTCCCCCATCCTTACAGAAATCTCGTCCCGAGATTTAATTAAATTTAAAGGTTTCACATCTTCATGCTGTGAAATGATTTTTTTGGTACTTAAAAGTCAACCAAAATTAGGCCTTTGTATCCAAAAGATTCTCCTTTTGATTTGCTAGCATACAAGATTATGATTTATGCTGGAGCAAGCTGGGTTATTGAAGTCTACAATATGCGTTTCAATTCCGTAGATGTAGATTATATCATGGCATTGCATGAATAGATAGTGGTTACAAATTCCACTAACAGAAGCTGTGTATATGGCTGCTTCAAGTTGTTGTGGACAAGTGCTTTAGATTAAGAATCAACTACTTGATTTATGTGAGTCCCAATGAATAGATCTTCTGAGTTTGTTAAAGCTTAGTTAACTTGGAAACACAACAAGCTTCAATATATTAATACGATCACTCTGACTTAGTGATAGGGTTTACAACCTTGAAGCTATGAACTCTATGTAAAATTGAGATGGAAAACTTATGTCTAACTTCACGACCTAGGATCTCCTTTTATACACCAAAGAGTCCTTTACAAGATAACTACAAATCTTTTGAGATCTTCTATAATTCTAAACATATACATATCTTTCTATCTTTATAGAATATACACCATAAATAACTCCATGCTTATCTTCTCACACGTCTTTGTCTTCATGCAAACTTTAAACCTTCAACAGTATTAACTTCTTCACTGGCAGTACAAACTAACACTAGCAGTACTAATATTATACTTGCAGTACTAACTCAGTTAGTACTATTAGTTCTATTTCTTGCAATACTAATCTTTGAAGATTTATTCTCAACAATCCTCCCCTAAACTTGTAATTTACCTTTAAATCCCAAGTTTCTTCTAAGTTAAATCTTCTATTATGCTTCTGCTGAGGATTCTTCCAAACATTCTTCTACTTCTGTACTTGTGACTTTATAAACTTAAGAAGTTCATATGCCATTGTGCTTTCATGATCAACCTTCAATCTTTTACTTAACATTCTTGATAACATTTCCTGATTAAGAGGATATTTCTTCTCAGTCATCATATGAATAGCAATTCCATTGTTCATCAACAAAATATAAATTCCACGTGAATCAAATAGTCTCCAGCTTATCAAATTGTATTCATGTTGATTCTTTCAGACTTCATCTTCTTTATCAGGCTCAAATAGAATCTTTAAATCTCCCCAAAGCATTAAGTCATAACCTTCTGGACTTGATGTCATATACCTTGCTTTAACTAGCCTGTGTAAGTCTAATACATCCTGTTTGTCAAAATCATCAAGCATCTCACTGAAGATCTTGTAATTCTTGAAACTTCCATCTGCCCTGAAGATTTGATAATACCTGAAGTTTTCTGTCAGGACATGAGTCTTCCAATCAACTATTGGATACTTAGTAGCTAAAGATTCAATTTCCATAGCAAATTCTTCTCTTGGAACCAGATCCAAATAGGCTTTAAGTTCTTCCTTCTCTACATCATCTTCTATCTTTTGCCTTTTTGTACTTTCTTCACTTTGCTTTTCACCTGCTCTTTTCCTTGCAAGTGATTTCTTCTTGCTTCCTTTCTTTTCACTATCTTTTTCTTTTTCAGAATCTATGGGTGCAAAGGATTGAATTTGATCCCATACATAAACCCACATATTAGTTCGTACCCTTGTGATTTAGCTAGCTTAAAAATCTCATATGATCCTAAGTGTACAAGTAATCTCCTGGTAATTTAACAACTAGTACTTATGTCCCCATAACTAACATTTACACAAAGGTTAATAACCATTCACTGAACCCTTTGCCCTTATGTCGCGGCTAGCATGAACCAACACACACACATAAGATTTCAAGTATCTATAGCACAAAGTCTCTGTAACAAATATTGAGCAATAAAGAGTAGTACTTAGTGGTTTAGTAAGAAACCATTTAAGATTAACTAGAAAACCTCTAAACCACCTCATAAGGCTCGTTTTTAGTTAGATAAGAACCAAGGGAAGCTAACTAGCTGATTTGCCTATAAATACATACTCATATTGTCACTTAACACATTTCTAAAACTCTCAAACTCTCTCAAGGATAAACCATACTCATTTCCTCTCTCTTGCATTTGGGTCTCACATAACCGAACCCATACACAACCCACATTTCCTTCTAAGGACACAAGGTTCACTTAAGTTCGCATACAAGGGTAAGGATTGGGTATACAAGCTTTGAAGCTTAGGGTTATACACTGTTTGGGTGTAAACGAGTTAGGTTATCTACACGACGTACATTAAAGACTCTAGGACCCACTGTAAGTCACGACAAAGCTTTGCATGTCATTTTCCATTCGTTGTTTTCATACTCTAGTTATTTAGTCACGTACATTGATGTTGGACAAGTTACGTGGGCATGAGCATGCATGGCTCGACTCATGCATGGTTCACGCACGCAATTTATGCGTATGATTGATCTTGTGTGGTGCTAATATATATACACATATATGAAACATGACTAAACATTGAGTTAAGGCTTAGACATCTCATTAAAATGTAGGAATGAGAACCAAGGCGATCATGGGTTCGTTTTTATTAAACACATAAATTCTATACGTAAACTTTTTAAGTAAACGTGACAACTTGGCT
>BQNB010148927.1:5162-16236 GCA_026074375.1 Tanacetum coccineum | reverse complement strand
TTTAAGCTCTGTTTTTGTATTTTAATTGAGTGGGAAGTGGTTTTCTTAGGAGACACTACGTTAGCTGAAGTGATCCTAGTTAAAGGGTATAAATTACCAACTATAGTGAAAGTTTTGCCTATTGGTTTCCACTTAAATCCTACTTGAGTGAATACATGACCCGTAGGTTTCCAAATATTTTGTTTTTTTATGTTTCTTAGCAGATTTAGCACGGCTATTCAAAATTTTCACCAAATCAAGAAGGCACTTATCATGAACACCATTAAACATAGATTTATTCCAAGTAGCACAAATAGGTTCAGAATTCGCCTTTAACAATAAATGCTTAAGATCAACATCATGAATTGGTTTAAGAACACAATTTTTTTATTAACTTTCCTAGGTTGGGCTTCTACTTTATTCTTCATGTTCCTACTTGGTGTTTACGAGATCCTATCTTTCCTTTTATTGCCATTAGGCTTTGATCCGCACTTACTAATAGAACACTTCAATCATGTAGAAGACAACACAGGTGTGTTAGAATTAGATGTTTTTGATGACTTTACCTGTTTAATATTGCTTGAGGATGTGAGAGGTTTAGCAAACCTAACTTTCTTGATATTGTTTTTAGGTGTGACAGCAACCTTTTTTACACTAAGTTTGTTTACATTAGGGCATGTATCTCGAATATATACTAGTAACTCTTGAATTCGTTGGGCATGCTTACAGGCAAAGTCTAACGCACTATCTAAAGGTTGTTTTGCTTTAGCTTGTTCGACTATCTCCCAAAGAATATCAGCTTGTTCTTGAGTGTTGATAAAAATATAATGCCTAAAAACATTACTAATATTTTTTCACATCTTTACGTTTTGATAATCACAAAATATTAAAATGTTCAACGTAAAATTAAACGTAAACAAGTAATTAGTAGTAAATTCTCATTTCAACAAATACATCACTTAAAGGTATGAATAAATAAATGCTTAATTCATTTTATGATCAAAGGAAATTTTTATTCAACCTCTCACTTTTATAAAATGTTGTAAACATTTTATAAACATTACAAAACATTTTCTACAATTAAAAGAAATGTTTTATTCAAAATAAACATTTTGAAATTCAAATTTTTAGACCTAAAATGGCTAGAAAAGTTCCAGAAAATTCCCCCTACACAAAAGACAAACTGGGGAAGCCCTAGTCTTGGGCGGCCCCCTTAAATACACGGCCGGCCCCCTTAAAATTAAGGGGACCGCCCACCTATTTAAGGGGACCGCCCCTAGGTAGACGCTCCCCCAGTTTGTCCTATAAATACTGGACTTTTCCCCATAATTTTCTCACCTTTTGCACTCATTCTTTCTGTTCTAAAACAGCCCACACATCTCATCAAAATCCTTTGATCATTTAATCATAAAGCTTTGTTTCCAAGTGATCCAAGCTCAATTCCTCAAGTGCAAGAGAAGAATACTTCCATCCTCAAGTGAAGAAGTATTACACCTTTGTGTGTTGTTGCAATCTTATTGCATCCATATCATAACTTGTAAATCTTTTGTATATCTTGTATTTATGTGTAGTAGCTAGATCTTGGCGATCTTTGTAAGTATAGATAGATCGTGGTGATCTTACCAAGTAGTGTTAGTTAGTTGTGGCATAAGTAGTGTGGTGAAGTGAAGTCGTGAAGTTGTGAGGAAGTCTTGAAGTTGTGAAGAAGTTGTGAAGTTGTGAAGTCGTGAAGTTGTGTTGTGATAGATTGGTTCTAGCTAAGATTAGAACTCGACATTTAGCTTTGTGTCGTAAATCGGTGTAAGCAACGTTGTGTACGGTTTTCTCCGCCATAAGGGAGCTTGTTGACATAGTGAAGAAAACTCTCGAGTTAGGTGCTCGGGGAGTGGAGTAGGGCGAAGAGGTGCTTCGTTACCGAACCACTATAAATCCTCACATTGTGGTTTGATTGTTCTTACTCTTATCTCTTGTCTTACATTATCTTCGCATACTATCATATCAATTGTTTAGATAAATATATCGTTCATATTGTGCAAGTGTTGAGTTCACATAAAATTCAAATCTAGAAATTTTTACAAACACTTCAAAACCTTTAATTAAAAAGCGGTAAACTATTCAACCCCCCTTCTAGTTTTCCACAATTGGTATCAGAGCCACGCTAAACAAGATTTTTAAAATAAATTGTATTTTAAAACTTAAATCGGTCTATGGAATCGGAAAAATATTTAGAAGGGCAATCTATGCAAAACTATTTGAAAGTGATGGATTTATTTATTGGAAAAATAGATTTGAAACTTATGTGAAGTCAAAAGATCTAGATCTTTGGCATGTTATTACCGATGGTGATTTTCCTCCTATTCAAAATAATCCCGAAACTAAAAAGGATGAAGTTGTACCTTTTCATAAACAAAATGATGATCTTAAAAAGAAACTTGCAAAAAATAATGAAGCTAAAATGGTAATTTATAATGCTTTGCCACGTAAAGAATACGAAAGAATTTTTATGTGTCAAACCGCAAAAGAAATTTGGGATACTTTGTTAATCACTCATCAAGGTAATAATCAAGTCAAAGCTAACAAAATAGATCTTCTTGTTCAATAATATGAACAATTTACGATTCCGGAAGAGGAATCAATAGATAATGCCTTTGCTAAATTTAACACTATTATTACTAGTCTAAAAGCACTTGATGAATGTTTTTCTAGCAAGAATTGTGTTAGGAAATTTCTTAGGGCATTACATCCAAAATGGCGCGCAAAAGTCACGGCGATTGAAGAATCAAAGAATCTAACAACCTTACCTCTTGACGAACTTATTGGAAACTTGAAAGTTTATGAAGAGGTAATAAAGAAAGATTTCGAAACGGTCAAAGGCAAGAAAGAACAAAGTAGATCTCTTGCATTAAAGGTGAAAAAGGAAGTAAGTAATGAAGATAGCTCAAGCTCTATTGTAATTTATAATATCTAGAATAATAGGTCACAAATATTGACCTAACTTTGCCTTTTGATTGTGAGCTTAGTTGAGCCATAAGGTGACCTTGGTACCAACGAGTATGCTCTAATCAATTGGTAAGGACTCAGTCAGTAGACTACTAGTATATAAAGAGCCATTAATCAGTAAGTGAGTAAAGTCGCAATGAACTAGGGTTTAGTAAGAGCACCATTATTAATATCCTAAGATAGATTATAATCAACAAATGCTTACTTTATGCGGATGCGTCTAATTGTGATAGGATTAGCATGTCTAGGTCTTAGGACGAAGTCCCGCCTAAGTCTATGAAGATATTGCCCTTCGAGATAAGACAATTCATTGCACTAAATAAACAAACTCGCGGTTTTACTCGGTTTTATATTGGTTGATCGTTTTTCTCATCTTTCATTAGTTCTAAAGCTTCTCTATCGTTTTCTTGTTTTCTTGTGTGTGTTTATTGCTTTACTTGTCATCAAAACCTTAGGTTAGATACATAAAACCGTGCTAGTCTCTCAGGCTGAAACCCCCCTTTTGCATTAGTTTTAGGTTTAACTTAGATAACTAAAATACTGATAGATTAGATATTAACGCTCTCGCTCTTAGTGATCGACACCCTACTTACCACATAACTCCATCTGACCAGGTACACTGCCCATTAAAGTGTTGTTTGTTTTTAGGTATAGTCGGCATAAAATAAATAGTAAAACTTGATACATAAAATAACACCTACACAACGACACATCAACTATCTTGATTATCATTATCAATGAAACATGTGAAGCTTAGCTACCTTCACAAATTTCCAAAAAACTTTACAAGTTATATTTTATGTCATATAAAGAGTAGGTAAGACGCGCACTGATAACGCCTTAATTATACATATTTTAGGCGACGTTATTGTATATATTTATATAACTTCTTGTGAAGTTTTGATACTTAATAGAATGAAATATGTGCAGGTTTACTTAAAGACTGTCCATGCTCAAAATGTTCGAAATACAAGTGTTTATACCCATTGGAAGCAAAGTTAGAAGAAAAGAAATAATAAATCCAAAATTATGAAGAAGTGCGCCGCACTTATATCTTTGTGCACCGTACTTATCAACGAAATAAATAAAGTAAGTTAATAATCGAAGTGCGCCAGTTTTTCCTGAAAGTGCGCCACACGTTCTCTATGCATTAATGAAGATTTAACCGAATTAGGCTGAAGTATGCCATACTTATATATTTGTACGCTACACTTCAGGCCTCGACCATCCTATAAATAGAGAGGACTTTCTCTCATTTTCACACACACTTCAAGAAACAATTCTCCCTCAAATCTCTTCATCAATCCCTGAATTTTAACCATGAAATTCCGACGAAGATGGTTTATAGCATTTAAGTATAATACGGTTTAGTAAGATTCAATACTTGTAACAGGTGGTATTTTGACCCATTTCCTATTCGAATCTCATATGTTTTTTATCTATCTAAATAACTTTGTCATTATAAACTCTGTAGCCATAAGAGGCTAAACCTCTTATGACTACTCAGTGATGTTAATATAATAAATAAGCATTGGGTATTGTTGCGATCTTGTTAATTCGTAAAGGGGTGGCTGAGATCGGCCTTATGTTTGAAATCCTATCGTGATCCATTTCTTTAACTCTTGTTCATCAACTTTGATCGTATACGCATAACGATATAGGTCGAAAGGCCCGTTGTGTACTATATAGTTTTAAAGATTTGTCTATGATCTTTATCGTTTGGTTGGAGAAATCCGCTTACGTTATTTGATAAACAAAATAGATTTGATATAATAGTAACTTGATTATTTTCTTGACACATCTAATTAAGTTAACTAATATAAGTCTTAAGTTAAAACAAGTTAATTTGTGAAAACATTTTTTGACGAGAAAACCTTTTTATAAGTTAAGTTCTAATTCGAAGATCATAACCATTACCATTTCTTAGCAATTATATGAAACTATCCGAGTAGTCATTCTTCTTTATTATTGATTCCATCATCAAACATATCTTATTTGAAAAAGTTGTTAAAGTTTATCTTAAAACTTGTGATTATATAAACATAATCAAATCCCTGTGGACGACCTGGTCTTACCTAAAATATTCTATTACATACGTGGGTTATACTTTACCCGTGTGTTTCCGTCTAATAATCGGTAATTCTATTCTTATAAATTTAAAGCTTTTGAAACACATCAAAGTTTTTTGCGTTGTTGCCGGGAATTTTAAACTGTTCTATAATCATTTCCTGTTAATTAAAACAAAAATGTTAATCACTTTTTCCCAATAATCAATCTGCCCACTTTCTGTAATTTCCGTTGCAGAAAGTGCACCGCACTTTCTACTTTCTGCAGTTAAACCTTTTTTTTCCTAAAAACGTTATCCAACAGTTCACCTTGGATGCATACACGTGCTTCCAACTCTAAACTTTTCGAACCATTATCTGAACCTGAAAAAACCCTGAATCGTAGACTTCATCGACGTAACATAAGAGTTTCATTCGAACGAAGGGCGACGACCGATGTAACAAGAGTTATATACCTACCCATTTCTTGATTTCAATTTTTTTTGTACTTTCTAAACACATCCTGAAATCAAACTATAGATGATGAAACCATGTGGGCTGCTGACCGTGTTGTCGCTTCGACTCCCGTTTCCGCAATCACCATTCCTGAAACCACAAATGAATTCGCCATTAAAGGTAACCATTTAACTCTAGCAAAGAAACTAATTGAGGGTAGAATTTATCTGTCCACACACAAACATTTCATGAACTTCTAAGAATTGCTGACATTGTTTAAATACAAAGACACCAAAAATGAAGCCGTCCGCCTAATGATGTTTACCCTATCACTCACGGGTGAATCAAAAACTTGGTTGGATGAACTTAACAAGGGAACTATTGAAACATAGGATGAACCCCGACCCACTTTTATTAGCCGATTCTTTCCCCCAACTCTATCCAATCGAATCTTCGGAGAGATCTGAGCCCATTTTTCTAAAACTTGAATAGGAACTCTAACGAATGCTTGGCTTGCTACGTTTTGAAGAAAGAAATGCTTAAAAATGTCATGGTCTCTCAATCTCACAAGGCAATATCTTAAATCTTTTATCAGAACCTTAACGGAAAAACCCAATAAGAAGCTTCTTTATTTGCGGCATCTGGTGTATTTTCCTATATTAAACTCCAAATCATGCTTTATAACTTCTGAGACAATGTGTCTTACTCAAGCTCGATTGGGCTAAAAACCAAAAAATAAAATCTTCTCTAAAGAAAACTATAGCTTTCGTCGATGAAGGCAGCAATAGTTTTGATACTGAAAAAATTATGGCGCGAATGGATGCCATGGCTAAGAAAATGGACGCTCAGTACAAAGAAATCCAATCTCGTTCAAACCACTCAAACCCAAATTGTAACGATGATGACACAACTATGTCTCGCGAAGAAGAAGCAAAATTCATGCAAACTTTCCGACGTATACATTTCTACAATGATTACCGAGACTGAGACTTAAATCGCGATAATTGGCGTTCAAGCAGAAGAAACGATTATAACCGAGACTACTATCGATCTAATTCTGATGATAAACCCGATATCCAAAAACAATTAAGCGATGTCATAAAAGCTTAACAATCGACCAACTCTTTTGTCAAAGAAATGTTTATGGATCTCAAAACCAAACTCGAAACAACTACCAAAAATCATCAAGCCTCGATCCAAAATTTAGAAGCAAAGTTTGACAGATTTGCTGACAAGCAATCTGCTCGGCCTTCTAGATCTCTTCCTAGTAACACTCAACTAAATCCAAAAGGTAGTTCATCTAAACCTTACCAACCACCACAAGCTTGAAACAAGCATGTGAATGCTGTATTTACACAAAGTGCTAAAACCTATGGCCCACCCACCAACCCAAATGATCAACAAAATGATTCTGAAACTCCTATCAATTTCAATAGTGAGGATGAAGATGAAGAATCTACACCTTAACCTAAAACTCAAAACCCAAAACCAGTCAAAGAAACTTCGATGCCCAAACTAAAGATCCCATATCCTCAACGCCTTCAAAAATAGAAAATGGAAGCCCAATATGGTAAATTCCTCGATATGATTCGAGTCATTCGAACCAACATACCTCTTGTTGATGTTTTGACAGGAATGCCAAACTATGACAAATTTCTCAAAGAACACGTTAGTAATAAACACAAACTTGAACAAATCTCATCCGCTTTCCTGAGCGATGAAAGTTCAGCTATGATCCAAAACAAAGTTCCACCCAAACTTGGAGACCCCAAAAGTTTCCTTATTCCATGTACCTTTAGCAAAACTTTCTCATGTAATGCTTTAGCAGACCTTGGTGCTAGCATCAATCTTATGCCATATTCTTTATACGCGCAATTATCTCTCAAAACTCTTAAAAAACTAAAATGAGCATAAGATTAGCCGACCGATCATTCCAATACCCTATTGGAATAGCTAAAATTCTGCTAGTCGAAGTTGGTGAATTTACCTTTCCTGTGGATTTCGTTATTCTCGAAATAGAAGAAGACAGTAAAGTTGCTCTTATCTTAGGTAGACCTTTTCTTCATACCGCTGACACAGTAATTCAATTTAAACAAAAACAACTCAACCTTGGAGTTGGAACTGAACGAGTGACCTTCTCAATCGATTCTGCGATGAAACACTCCCATTCGATGTCATTGACGAGATCTTAGAAGAAGATTTTGATGCTCTTCTCGATGAAGGAAGTGATATCCTTTATTCCATCGAGGGAACTATTCTTGAAGAAAAACTCTTTGCTAAATTCGATGAATTCATGGCAATGACTATCGAAGAGAACACTTAAACTGAATCCGATGAAGAAGAACCGACATTAAAAAAAATCACCTTTAACATCGATTATAAATCAAGACATCTCTTGAAGAACCTCCTTCGGATCTTGAACTCAAACAACTTCCTGAACATCTAGAATATGTATTCTTGGAAGAACCCTCTTTTCTTCCTGTAATCTATCATCTCAGCTCTCAGAACAAAAAAAAAATAAACTCGTATATGTTCTTAAAAGACACAAGCAAGCCTTTTTCTGGGAAAACAACAGACATTCCTAATATTTGTCAGTCTTTTTGTACACAAAAAATACAACTTTTAGATAACAAGAAACCAGTTGTTCGAAAACTAGATGTTGAATAAATACATGCCAAGAAGTACGTATAAAGAAATTATTCCAACTTCTCGTAAACCAGTATTAATAGCCACAATTACCTCGATGCCCTTTGGGTAAGAGAACCCTATCCACTGATTCCCAAGATAAGGTCTGTTTTTTTTTTTATTTTTTTTTTTTTTTTTTTTTTTTTTTTTTTTTTTTTTTTTTTTTTTTTTTTTTTTTTTTGTATTACAGTAGTCACAAATGAAAAAGATAAACTTGTCTCAACAAGAACCGTCACGGGTTGGCGAGTATGCATTAATTATTGTAAACTCAATTGAAGTACCTCCTCAAAAGATCACTTTATATTGCCAGTAATGGATCAAATTCTAGAATAACTTGCAGGAAATAAATACTTCTGTTTCCTCGATGGTTTTTCTAGATAATTCCAAATACCAATCGATCCTATGGATCAAGAAAAAACAACATTCACTTTCCCTTTCAGAACATATGCTTACATGCGGATACCTTTTGGCTTATGTAATGCTCTTGCTACTTTCTAAAGGTGCATGTGATGTGAGGGTCGTAGAGACTTCTAGCTAAGAAGTTGTCCAACTCCCTAGGCTTGTGTACCACTATTCGTTTGCCAGTTGTAGTATATGCAAGACTCGGGGGTTGTTATCGTTCTCTAGGGGAATAGGTTGGGAATGCTTGATCACGGTCTAACAGAATTCTAGGGGTTGAGAGAAGATTCTTTTTTTGTTTTTATATTTTAGGAAAGCAGGTAAATATATGGTTTGAGATGTTGGTTTGTTTAACTAATAACTAAACTAATTAATAATCTAATCTACTGGTGATAACTTTATGATAAGTAAATGTATTTACCTAATCATACACTACTCCTCAGATTGCTTCTCCTAGATCCACTGCTTTGTCACACTTGTGATGAGTGTAAGTATTTCCTAGGTCATAAACGGATTACACAAACTCGCCGTCTATTTAATATTCTATTAAGGCAACACACAAGTAAGGTAATATGAAGACTATTACAAGGTCCTTAAGAGTATATTAAATGCATGTGAAATATCTTAAGAGGGATCAACCATTATAATGGGCTAAGGTAGTTATGAAGACTGTTTACCCAAGGTATCTTTCTACCACTTCGCGCGTTCCCTAGAACATATCATAGCGATAACAGACAAAGCTGGTTTTCTAAAGCATAACGCGCACATTCATCAACAAGTAGCAACATTCAAAAAGGCTCTACAAAACTAAGTTTCTGCAATCATAGATAACTACTAAAGGAGGGAGCCTCGCATGTTATAATGAAAGCAAGAAGATAAATCAACCACACAACACATAGACATATTGAATGATGAATGATAAATAACCTTACTTGAATTTAAACATGGATCCAAGGTAGTACAATAGGGTTTTGAGGCCCTAAAAATGACCTTTAAAGCTGCTACAAAGGCTAGGGTTCGTCTTCCTAAAGTTATACAAAGTTACACACTTAAAACCCTAAAATCGGTTTTGTATATATAGAGATATCGCTGCGACGACGTCACTTTGTACTCCTGATGCCGTCGCCACGTAGATAGTTCTAGATCCAATTTAAGTTGGCCACGTCCTAACATCGTCGCTGAATATCTGACGCCATCACCATGAATGTCATGACGTCGTCGCTTTATGGTTGTGATGCCGTCTCCAGGCTCTGAGTGAATAATTCTTCATGGTTCTTGGTGTAGAGTCGTAGTCTTGTCCGTTTCTTCTCCAAATGAGCCCAAGTCATGTGTATTTCCTCCAAATGCCACCCAAGTGCTAAAAACCTGAAAACACACGATTAAGCACATAATCTAGGAATATTTGCATAATTTAGGGGGTTAAATGACCTTGAAATAGTGTATTAAATAACACCTCATCGGTACCTGTCCTGATGTTTATGTCTTCAACAACAACGAGCTTCACTCATCGACAACATATACAGTAATCAAAAACCAAAAGGAGTTATTTACCTGCAACAGCCAACAATATGCGCCCAAGAAAGGGGTTAGTCTTTCTACTGTTACGATCAAACAAGAATCCTATCCGCGCGTAGCGAACCTTATGTATGGCCATGTCATTCACGACCTACTGCACCAACAATAACTTCTACAGACGACATACATTCACATTGGCCTAACTCCTGTACGTATTTACTATCGCTCCTTATTCTCTGTCTTTCTTCCTACTGCATAGTTAGCTGTAACGAATGCCTTTTCTAACTCTGCATATGGATGTTGCTGTAGGTAAGACTCCTCCAAGTGTACACACCAATGAAAGTCAATCGACTATCCATTAAGGAATGTGAAACCGTTCCCATACGCCACACCCACGCCGTCATTAGCGTCTAACATTTGATGCACAATCCGAAAGAACATCTAACAATAAGCAAACAACACTATCTTACATAATATGGTGCATCCTCATACATAACCAATGCTTTGCCAAGACTAACATAACATTTTACTACAGGTACCAACAATATAAACGACAAGTATGCTTCATCTAATATAGACGGCCAATAATGACATCAAGTAACGTCACTTTATTATATCATTTATCCCATCTGTTTTGCCCACTTTTATATAATTATTGCATTATTTGGTACTTAATTACTTTAAAGTTGATAAATGCAGTAATTCAGGAGTGTTTTGTGAAGACAAGCTAAAAGGCGCATAATTTGGAGCTAAAACGATGATATTTGAAGATTGCTGAAATTTCACCAATATGCCGTATCCAACAAAAGAGATACGGCGTATCTGCGCCAAGACTTCACAAGAAAACGCGTTTGACTAATTCCCAATACGTCGTATCCATGCTATCTATATGCGCCGTATCCATGAAGATAACTGGTACGTGTGTAAGCACTAGTCAAATTTATATATGTATAGTATAAATCCCGTGACAATTCTTTCCAAATTACTTCTCAAAC
>BQNB010148926.1:0-13687 GCA_026074375.1 Tanacetum coccineum | reverse complement strand
TCCTTATCAGTACTAACTATAACTAACAGACTTAACTTTAATACTAACAGTATTAAGTCCGTTTACAATATTTTCCTAACAGTTTTCTATCATCTAACATCTTTAACAAAACTATTTCCAAACATGAGTTGATCCTCTCATGTTTAAATGAACATGAGAGGTAATATTGTGTTTTATGAGATTGTACATTTGAATTAAATAATCAAATGTACAATCACATAAAACACGACATTACATCTGATGTTCATTTAAACATGAGAGGATCCTTACCCTTTGTATAAATGGGTGTTTTAGTACGATGAAAACAAAAATGAACCCACCCAGGTCAAATGGATCTCATGATTTATTTTACATATTACATATTACATTTTGGAAAAAGATCCTCTCATGTTCAAATGAACATGAGGGGTAATGTTCTGCTTTATCTCATTGTACATTTGATTATTTTAATCAAATGTATAATCAGATAAAGCAGAAAATTACCTCTCATGTTGAACATGAGAGGATCCTTATCCTTACATTTTACCCCTTTGTTTGTTGAATAATGTTTATTTACCACCATTTGGGACGTAATGATTTGCTTTACATATTTCAAAAAAAATAAAAATTCAGGTATTTAAACCAAAAATTGCATTTACACTAAATTTTTGGTAAGCTAAAATTTCAAGTTATGTAAAACATATAATATCACATTAATTTTTAAAACTTATGTAAAACATATAATATCAAATTAATTTTTGGTAAGATGAGATCAATGTAGATCCAATATTTATTAAAGATCCAATGGATCAATCATAGTCACTCATTTTTTTATTAAATTAAAAAAACTCATTTTTCACCTCTTTTTTAAAATTAAAATATTTTGCAAACGGTAAATCCTCAAACGACAAAAAATACACCATCGCGACGAGAATTAAATCATCTTTCTATAAAGGGACACTTTGATATACTTTCGACGAACTTTTTTTTTTTGATTTTTTTCAGTCACGTCTGAAAAAAATCACATATGCATTTACCCGCCCAGTTTACCCGACCCGAAACCCGTCCGCTCGACCCGAAAACCCACCTGCAACCTGTCGGTATTTACGAAATACCCCTTGCACTATGTGTCAAATTACTAAAACTACCATCATTTTTTAAAAAATATTACAAAATACCCCTCCCCCACTAACGGCTGTTAAGTAACGACAATTAGTTTAATTTTTTTTACAATGTGCGAAAATAGTCCTATTTACAAAATACCCCCTCCCCCTAACGGCTGTTAAGTAACGACCATTAGTTTAACTTATTTATTTTTACAATTTACGATAATAGTCCTTGAGATCGCTCGTTACTTAACGACCGTTAACTTTTTTTTTTTTTTTGCAATTTACAAAAGTTGCCCTTTGGGTTATCCGTCCGTTCGCCATAATAACACTCAAATATCGTAACGACAACGGCAATCACCACCGGACCCACTTCAGCCAACCCAAAATGACGCCCACTAATCGTCCCGTAACGGAGCGCGGGCATACCACCTCGTTATAAAACATTGGTGATAACTCATTATATAGTAAGTTTGGACTGCTAAAGTATATAATAAGTTCGGATTTGGTGCTCACAACTATTATCTTATCTTATAATTTTCGGCTAGTTGACCATGTCTTACTTGTTTATTACGTACTGTATTACTATCGGACAATATTCAAGACAACATATTGTTCCACTTAATATGTATTACATCATTATCCAATGGAAGAACAACAAGAAGCTTTCAAACTACTCACGTCTCTTTTAACATAAGTCTTCTTAATTTCTTATACACGAACACAAACGACACTTTTGGTCACAATGTTCATCCCTCGATCCATAATTCCTTATTCTTATTTTATTTACGTGTTTCATTATCACACACTCACTATTTTACAATATTCCTTTGCGTCCTTCAATTCTTTATGTTATTGGCCTGGTGGGCATTCCTAGACGTATCACACGCGTACTAGATATACGAAAATAGCGATGAGCTAGAGTAAAAAAACAGAGCACAAAACAGAGTTTAAATGGATATTAAGAATACAATGTGACCATAATATGTTAATATTCTTACATTGGCCGAAACTCGAGGCCTTCTACAATCAGGCCAGACATTGTTTCTTCATAACTTATAAATTTCAAATTCACAGGAACACAATCATTTTCAACATCATCACTTGAGTTAAACTGCCACACATTAACCTCCATCCATCCATCTTCCCTTTGTTTTGAAACCCGAGTGATACCATGTATATTCCATGGGCTTGGGGATGTTAAATAAATAACTTCAGCTTCTTTGTTTTCTTGGTGAAGTAAATCAAGTACTTTCACTGGACAATGCAGCCCATGACAATTTTCAGTAATCTTGAATACAAGGAAACATGCATATTCTGTATCTCGTGCCAACATGTGACTATTAATCATGCAATTGATACTGAATGCTTGCTGTGGTAAAAGCTCAATCACCTCGTGAAATCTGCATCAAGTATTTCAAGTGATTACATACTTCTTAGTCGTGTGGAATTCGAATATTTTATATTTCACGAGTCCATGACTGAGGGGGTATGTGAAGGAGCCAGTCAAAATTTAACGAAGTCAGTCAAAATGCAAAGCTGGACTCAGCTGATGGTTTTAATGTAAACAGCCCCATATTAGAAGAGTCGTACACAGCCGCCTCTGCTGAAACTATAAGATGGTCTTTTCTATTTATTTTTCTTGTTAAACTGGACACCTTTTTCTTGTCATCATCATAGTTCATTGACGTTTGCTGCACCTGATCTGCATTCAAGTCTGAATACGAGATAACTTGTTGGACTTCCTTTAACTTCACAATTTCTTCCTGTTTTAACTGTAAAAATATTGTAAGACCATGTTATGAACGTGTAACTTACTTAGGAGTTGTAAATGTTTTCCATGTATCCATCTCCGTTATAAACGAAAGAATGTATAATGGGAAGAAATTTAATATTTTAACTTGCCTTGTCAATGGCTTGAAACTCGATGCCTTCCACTCCACAGTAGTATGGTGAAAAGCTCTCTAGTTCAAACTTAAAAACGACATGTTCCTTGTGATTTAAAAATCTGCAAAACTCGATCATCATCCACTCGTCGTCCCTCCGTGTTGCAAAATATGCATGTAAACGTTCATTTGCCATTCTATACTTCAAGTTGCATAAGTAGTTTTGCTTGAAAACTTTCTTGAATTGCCAAATTTAAAGACTAAATGAACACCATAAACGGTATTTGGAGATAAAAATTGACCACTTGTCTGGACATCGATCATCAAATTTGAGATATCTAACATCTCTGCCACTTCCTCAAACCTGCGCATATTATCAGATATTGAAATTATTGGTCAGAGCCTCTCTCTTTCTCCATATTCACACATCTATCGACAATTGCAAACACACATAGAAAGAAAGAGAGAAGAACCTTGACTCGGGATGAAATTTCCATTTATGCGGCAAACACTTTGTGTACGAAAAGTTTCTTGCTGATGTCATTTCGTTTATATCTCCATTACCACCAAGTGAAACCGACTGTTAACAACAAAAAACAAGTCAAACTAAATTTCTGTAATGTGTATACGCCTGATGATATTAACTTATCCCTCACACGAACTGCTTATCTCTTATGATACTTAAGACCCGGTGTCAGAAATTTTGGGTTCTTTTTTTGTAACTAGATACATTTTAACATGAAAAAACTTACTAAAATCAAAAGATACATTGAACATAGAAACACAAAATAATTCAAATATATGAGAAATTGAGAATGATTACCACTTTTCCTTGTTGAAGAAGGATTCCTTTAGAGAACATGTTGTAAAGATCCTCTTTCTTTTTGGTTGAATAGATTTCAGGTGATATCGACATTTGGATAATTTCTTTATAGTCTCTAGGCAATTTCGGCTCCCAGGTTTCATAATCCTCCTGTATATTGATCAGACAATTAATATCACATTCAAACTAAATCATATGTTACACATATTATCTACATCCTGTAAATTTATTTCCCTTCTCACTTTCATAACTTATTTGATTTGTTACTAGGAAAAAGTACCTTGATAGAATTATCTAACAATAAGTGGCTTTCAATAAATTTTATTAAATTTCTTTATGTTTCAGGTGTCCATATAAGTTGCACGTGTAAAATAATGAAAAAACTTGCTTGGAATTCCAATGCTTTCTTAAGGTGTATTATCACCTCGTTTATCGTTGGTCGTTTTTGTATCTCATGTTGTATGCATTGAAAGGCAATCCTCGAATACGTAATTAATGATTCCGGCCCAATTTGTTCCTTCATATGGTCAAGCACGATCTCCTTAATGGTTCCTTCATTGAAGTGGTGTTTAGCCAATATGGGTAGAGGCATATCCTCTTGGTTTTCATATGCATGTCTCCCGCACAAAATCTCAAATAGAACCACACCAAATGAGTAGACATCAGATTTTTTGGATAAGACGCCTGTTTCTATATATAGCGGGTCACAATAGCCGTAGTTTCCGGCAACATTGTCCATCATGTAGTCAATTTCCTGAGATATTGGCATTTTCAAAGCAAGCCCAAATTTTGATATTTTGGCTTTCCAATCGCCATTTAGTAGTATACTACCACTTTTGATATCCCTGTGTATCACAATCTCTTGATTGCCAACACCTCCCTGAAGGAAATCTAACCCACTGGCGACGTCAATAGATATTTCAAGACGTTTCATCCAAGTAAGATGACTACCGCTTAAGTGAAGATCAAGACTTTTATTTGAGGCATACTCAAAAACCATGACTCGTTCATTCATTTCGTTGCAATACCCTAGAAAACCAATTATATTCATATGTTTTTACCCCAAAAGTAGAGGTGTCAATTTTGACCCAAATATAAAAGAATGGGTTTAATTGGGTCATTTTTTTAAATATTTGGGTCATTTGGGTCTTTAAGTTAAATAAAGTTTGGGTCCAATGGGCTTTTAAACATACTTTTAAATTAAATGAATGGGTCCAATGGGTCATAGGCATGGGTCGAATGGGTCGACCTAGTTAAACTTTAACCTAATTAGTTATAACTTCTTAAAAAGTGATATACTCTAATCATAACTTTTTTTTACGTTTATACGGTTTTTGGACGTTTTCATATGTTTTTTACGTTTTCGTCAAATTTCTTACGTTTCCGTCCGTTTTTTTACGTTTTCGTCAGATTTCTTACGTTTTCGTCAGATTTCTTACGTTTTCGTCTGTTTTTTTACGTTTTCGTCCGATTTCTTACGATTTCGTCCGTTTTTTTACGTTTTCGTCATATTTCTTACGTTTTCGCCCCCTTTATAACGTTTTTGTCTGTTTGTTTACGTTTTTGTCCGATTTCTTATGTTTTCGTCCGTTTTTTACGTTTTCGTCTTTTTTTTACGTTTTCGTCCGATTTCTTACGTTTTCGTCTGTTTTTTACGTTTTCGTCTGATTTCTTACGTTTTCACCCGATTTCTTACTTTTTCGCCCGTTTTTTACGTTTTGGTCAGATTTCTTACGTTTTCGTCTGTTTTTTTACGTTTTCGTCCGATTTATTACGTTTTCGTCTCTTTTTTTCGTTTTCGTCCGATTTTTTATGTTTTCGTCCGATTTCTTACGTTTTCGTTCGATTTGTTACGTTTTCGTCCGATTTCTTACGTTTTTGTCCCTTTTTTTAAGTTTTTGTCAGATTTCTTACATTTTCGTCCGATTTGTTACGTTTTCGTCCTATTTTTTACGTTTTCGTCCGATTTCTTACGTTTTCGTCCGATTTGTTACGTTTTCGTCCGATTTCTTACGTTTTCGTCCGTTTTTTACGTTTTCGTCAGATTTCTTACGTTTTCGTCAGATTTCTTACGTTTTCGTCTGCTTTTTTACGTTTTCGTCCGATTTCTTACGTTTTCGTCTTTTTTTTACGTTTTCGTCTGATTTCTTACGTTTTCACCCGATTTCTTACTTTTTCGCCCGTTTTTTTATGTTTTGGTCAGATTTCTTACGTCTTCGTCTTTTTTTTACGTTTTCGTCCGATTTATTACGTACGTATGCAAACGTAAAAAAATGACGAAAACGTAAGAAATCGGACGAAAACGTAAGAAATCGGACAAAAACATAAAAAACGGACGAAAGCGTAAAAAAGGACGAAAACGTAAAAAAATAGACGAAAACGTAAAAAACGGACGAAAACGTAAAAAATACGGACGAAAACGCTAAAAACGGTCGAAAACGTAAAAACCGTATGAAAACGTAAAAAAACGGACGAAAACGTAAAAAATCGGTCAAAAACGTAAAAAACGTAAAAAAACTGACGAAAACGTAAAAAAAGGTAAAAAACGGACGAAGATGTAAGAAATCGGACGAAAACGTAAGAAATTTGACGAAAACGTAAAAAACGGATGAAAACGTAAAAAAAGGGCCGAAAACGTAAAAAGACGAACGAAAACGTAAAAAAACGGACGACAACGTAAAAAAGCCGACGAAAACGTATAAAGCGTTCAGAAATGTATGAAAACACCATAATTTAGTAGGTCGACCCAACCCAAACCGTTTGACCCATGACCCGTTAGACCCATTTTTAAAACATGACCTGTTTGACCCATTGACCCATTGGACCCATAACCCATTTGACCCATGACCCAAACCAACCCAACCCAACCCATTTGCCACCTCTAGTTTTAAGGATCTCACTAGTTTCATCCTTAGTGGCTAAGAAGAAAACGCTCTGTTGAACTTTGGTGTTCTCCGTAACTCACATTTCCATTTAACCGTTTTGCAACAATGAGTATCTCTCCTTTAGCGTATCCAACTGTTCCTTTGTATATTGTTCCCAAAGCTCCATGTCCAATGAAATTGTTATCCAACGCGGAAGTTATCTGTGGCCGATCTTATGTCTTTTAGGGAAACTATGAGTTTGTCCATGCGGTTTACCTGAGAATCATGACATATTCAAGTCAAAACTATAACTCATAAACTCTGTAAAAAACAAAGGATAAAAAAATGCTGTTGTACTGAACCATGTCACCACCGAGGCCTCCGAACTGATAGTTTATGAGAAAAAGTAAACAAACAAAAAGGGATGATCAATTTTCAATTTTGTAGTAGCTATTTTTTTTAATTTTATATAAATATATATATATACTTTAGCAACTTTGCTCAATTGTGTTCCTGTGTTTTTTTTTTGACCACAGTGAATTTTATCCTTGTTCGTTGTTAATGAGAGGGGTGATGAACGTAGTCAATTCAATAAAATACACATAAATAGATGAAACTCTCAAATATGCTTATGACTATATAGCAGAGTACAGCGCTTAAAGCAATCAGCGCGATACCAAATATCCTTTGATTTTAATCGTATATTGGATTTTTAAGTGGTATGCAATGAATAGCCGGAGTATTTTTCTAACGGTTCACCGCGGGGTTCCACGCGATAGTTATAAAAGAAACTAACATATAATTGTTTGAAATTTCTATAAATAATAATAATACAAATATATATATCCATAATTTATAATTCCTTTGAACATTAGTGAAAATTGATGTTTTATTGATAAGGCTTTACAAATTAAAACTTTGTATATATTAAGTATTGAGTACACATCTATTTTAGATACCAGAATTATAATATCGTCAATAATTTACCATTATAATACAATAATTAGTGAAACTTAATTATGATTCCAATTTTTTAAAACTTCTTTTTTATATAGAAATATTTAATGTCTTAATATTTCATTAAAATCCTTCTTCGTTAAAGAAAGCCTTCTTAAATCATTATTTATCTTCAATACGCTATAGATAAAAGTAGAAAAAACAAGAGATGTTACAAGCGAACATTAGAGATAAGTTAGATTTCACCACACCAACATCAAGATTACATCATTAATATAAAATTACCTCAGAATAGGCAAATTAAACTTTGGCCACGCAGATTTGATTACGAGTATATCTCCTCAACAATCTAAAAAATGAGATTTTGTAAATTTTATCTGTTAATTAACTTTTAGGCATTTTTCAGGCGATTTTAAACCTTTTTAAAAGTCTTCAATAATAATTTCATCATATGAACAATAGCGTGGTAATAATAGAACATGAAAAAATCCGACATTTCCATTGCAGAGTGAAGATGTATGAGCTTACCCAAAATAAGCTTTCAAAAGTCTATCAAGTGACTTTTCCTAAATTAAACAGGCAGTTTTATATATTTCAATACGTTTGTTTTTTTTCTTATTTTTTGCTACATTGATTGTTAATCCCGAATTTTTTTTTTTTATTTATTTTTTTTTTTTTTTTACATTTTTTTAATTGAGACTTTTTCTCTTGTATCATTCTTTGTTTTATTTTATTATTTGTCCCTTGTCCTTGTATTTAACTTCTTGTTCTCAGTTTATTCCCGCCGCGAAATCCCTTATTGTTTAAACCGGTCCCGTTTTTTAGTGTCATTTATGTTTTTATTTTTTTTTTATTTTCTTTAATTTTTTTTAATTTTTTTTAACTTTTTTTAATGTTTTTATTTTTATTTTCCCTTGTTCTCGAAATTTGTTTAATTTTTTTTTTTTTTTTATTTTTTTTTTTTTCTTTCTTATTTTTTTTTTCTTTAAATTTTTTCAGGTAAGGATTTTATTTACCCATTCCGAATTTTTTCCGTTTACTCCCTTTATTATTTACTTTATCTTTTTTTTTTAGATTTCTTTTTTTATTTTTACTTTTTTCTTTCTGTATTAATTACTTGTTTCTTTAATTTTAGTTTTATAAATCTTAACTCTGTCTCCCCTTTGTTTTTTGTTTCACCTTTTTTTATTTATTTACATGTCCTCTTTTAGACTTCTTATGTTATAATACAATTAGTGTAGTGAGAACTTAATTATTGATTCAATTTTTTAAAACTTCTTTTTTTATAGTAATATTTAATGTCTTAATATTTTTAAAACTTCTTTTTAAAAAAAGTTTTAAATACATTATAAAATAGTATAGATAAAAGTGAAAAAAAGATGCTACACGAAAAAGTGATAAGTTAGATTTCACAACAATAAATTACACATTAATATAACTATATTGAATATGCAAATTAACACGTTTGATTACGAGTATTTCAACAATCTAAAAAATGAGATTTGTAAATTTTATTCTGGTTAATTAACTTTTTAGGCATTTTTAGGCGATTTTAACTTTTTTAAAGTCTTCAATAATTATTCATCATATGAATAGCGTGTAATAATAGCTATAAATTGACATATTAATTGCAAGTGAGATGTTATGAGCTTACCCAAAATAAGCTTTCAAAAGTATATCAAGTGACTTTTCTAATTAAAAGGCAGTTTTACTTTGTAAGAGCATTCATTATGGTGTTTCAAGAATAGGTTTAAAAACTTATGAAGAGGACCAAGAATTTTTTTACCATAGTGAAGAACCATTTCATGTCTAGGTGGCATGAAAAGGTCTAGGATTTTAAAGAGATCCAAGAGTTTATGTACCATGATAATATTTAATTTATGTTTGAACAATTTATAAACTTCAAAAGCTTTATCAATAGTGAGAATAGGTTCATGATTTATAAATTAATGACATTGTAAGAGGTGGCAAATTTATAAACGTTTTTAAAGGTCCACCATAATGGATGCCTGTAGGAAGAACACACAACACAGCAGTCGACAGAAAAGAAAGAGAAGAACATAGCAAGCACACACAAGGTATATCCCTAATCGATGATTGATTAGTATTGAAAAGAATGAAATACAAATCCCCTCCCCCTTCACCTCCTTTTATAGAGATGAGGGGGAGGTAAAACCGACTCCAATTAGGAATCCAAAGTCGGTTGTGATACAAGTAAAAGGAAACATACGACTTGACTAATATAAGTTTGAACTTAACACGTAGACCCCTAGACTTATTCGTAATAGGCTAATATAGAGACTAAACTCGTAACAATGCCCTAATTAACAATCTCAATTAATGACATCCATTGCATCATAATCATAAGATGGAAGGCCAAAGATTGGTTCAATGGTCCAAAAACTTCCTATTGGTGTCAAATGAGCATTGTTGATTTAGTAAATTTTTACCTTCCGTTCACAATTTCTATACGCGGAAATTATTTGTATACAGATTCTAAGTTAAAAATTATATTTTGAATCAGAGTTGTATCCAAATAAAATAATCATAAATTATACCCAAGTTTCTTTTTAATAGACTTACTTGAAAGTATAATGCTTTCTCAAGTTCCCGGATGATAGCTTCTGTTGTTGGACGCTTTTCATGAGTTTCTGACAAACATTCATACGCGAGTTTTAAATATGTGTTCAGTGATTCTTGATTGGGTCCTCTGTTTAGAGTGAAATTGTTTTCATCAATTTCTTCCTTTAACAAAGGGTCTACCATATCATTTATTGTTCCCTTATTGAACCATTCTCAAGCAAGACGTGTAATCCAGCCTCTATTTCCCTTGATGTAAACTGGCTCATAGGCTAACCTCCCGGTCAGAATCTCAACTAGAACTACTCCGAAAGAGTAAACATCCGATGCCTTTCTCAACACTCCTGTTTTCACATATTCTTGATCACTATAAGTTGGTGTGCCTGCCAAACTTGTTAAGGGAGTGATTATTGCTTCTTGATTTGTAGGAATGAGTTTGGCGAGTCCGAAGTCAAAAATCTTAGCCTCCCAATTCTTGTCTAACAGAATGTTACTGCTTTTTATATCACGGTGTATTATGTTTTGTTTATGAATGTAATTTAATCCCCGTGCGACGTCAATGCATATCTTGATTCGTTGCAACCAAGTAAGAGGAGTCATATTACGGCTCCTCAAATTATCATTAAGACCTCCATACGATGATGCATGCTCATAGATAAGTATCCTTTCAGCTCCCTCCTTACAAAAACCAAGAAGAGAGACTACGTTTCGATGCTCACAACGAGTAAGAATTTCAATTTCTGCATTCGGCCCTATTTCATCAAGCTCGACTTCTGTAGCGTATAGCCGTTTCATAGCTACGGTGCTGTTTCTCTTCGGAAGCTCATCTATATTCGTCTCATATGTTGACAATAACTTTTCACGATCAAAATGGTCAAGTTTAGCTTTATACACCACACCAAGACCTCCTCTTTCAATCAAGTATTCTTCACCAAAATTATCGGTGGCCGATATTATATCCTTGAGTGGGATCTCCAAATGATTCATCGCCTGTAAGATTGTGTGTTAAAGGACAAAGAATTGAAGAGTATTACGACCTATGTACTTAATAATTAGAATGAAGCTAAAAGGACTCGTTATGACTTTGTTTATACATCTTCAGAATAGAAAGAATTTTAAACAAGATACAAAAAAATGAGAGGTTTTTTTGAGTTCATTAGTAGATCGAATGATTGGAGTAAGAGTGCGTGCACCCCTGTACCCATCAAAGTTTAATGAAAAGAATACCCGCTATCAATTTTTTTTAAGAAACCAATCTTTATTACCCGCAAATCTTTATTTAAAAAAACCTAAACTTCATTACAACAAATTAAAAAATCTCATGTTGAAATCCTTGTTAACAAACAATAACAATTTCTAATATTTTAGCGACAAAGTTTGATTTTTGTATAAAACATACAATCACTATTTTTTGTTTGTTAATATATTTTAAGATACCAAATAAGAAAAGAACATGACTCTAAAATACTAATCAATATTCCCAAAATGTTGAGCAAGAAAAAGAGAGCATTGAGGTTCCCTAACTACATTGCTGATAAACCTGAATTTGTCGGTATTGTAGAGAAGGAATGGGATGTTCAAATAAAGGGGTGCCAAATGTATAAGTTGGTAAAAAACGTAAAGCTAAGAAGTATCATATGAAAGGCCTAAACTGGAAATTTAGGAATCTATATGAAAGAGTCATTAACCGGAAAGAAAAGCTGAGGCTTATCTAAATTCAGGTGGAAGCTGATACCTTGACAGAATACAATGAAGTTGTCCAAGAAGAAGAGAAATTCCTTATTCAACAAGCCAATATTGATTGGATTAGTGATGGTGATAGAAACAACAAGTTCTTCCACACTGTTTTGAAAAGTAGAACTCACGAAAGTAGAATTGAAACCATTTGTGATGAAAATGTTGTGATATATGATGGTGATCATGTAATAGTTTGCAAAGCTTTTTAGGAAAGTAGTGAATGTGGAGCCTATGGATTGTAATAGCTTCACTGGGATTCAAAAAGTGTCAAGAGAAGATGCTGATTTAATGATTCACTGACAAAGAAGTCCATGAGGCGGTGAGGCCTTATATGAAATATGTGATAACAAAGCCCCAAGACCATATGGTTACAAAACAAAGTTGTACAACAAAGCATGAAACGTAATTGGTAGAGAAGTATGTGATATTTTTAGAGAGTTCTTTGCTTTTAGGAAAATTCTTGGTCAGGTGAATGCTACCCGATTAAATTGGTCCCAAAATTAAACACCCCCTAAAAGTCTCGGATTTTAGACCGATTGGTTGTTGCAATGTGCTCTATAAAATAATAAACAAATCATAAGTTGGATTGTGGTATGTGTAAGATTTGTTGCATTTACAATCTGTTGGAAAATTTTAGTGGAAAATGTGTTTTCACTAACTTTGGACATAGATAATTATTAGTAAATATAATTATTAAATGTAAGGCCAGGTCGAGCCAGTATATGTCCAAAACAGAGTTAGTGTGAATGAGATATCGAGTCTCAAAGAAGGAAAGTTGGAATGGAGGAAAATGGTTAAATGTCAGTTACGAGCTCGTTTGGTAACTGCAAATTAATGTGTCCTTAATTGACAATTGAATTGGCTGTTATTATTTGTTTCAAAGGTTTATAACTGTAAATTAATGGGTCATTAATTGACAATTTAATTGGCGGTTATTATTTGACTCAAAGGTTTATAACAGAAAATTAATGAATCATTATTAAGGCATTAATTGACATTGATTGCACCATTACACCATATGCATATGAATGTGTATAAATAGATGGCAATCTCAACTATTCCAAAATACGAGAACAACAACAAGAAAAAACACACAAGAGAGAAAATCTCCATTAACAAGTTTTCCAACACTCTTGTCGATCAGAAGTACTCTGTTTTTCGTGATATTTCAGGCAAGTATGTCAGGTCCGGCTGTACAACAGCTTTGAACGTTGTACCCTGGGAAACAGACGGCGAATCTGTTTTAAGGGAAGCGTGTCTAACACGTGCCTCGTTCCATGACCTTTTACTGTTTTCTTATTTATCGTTCATAGTGTCTGTCTTCTGCTTCTACCCTATTCGGTATGTTTTCTTTTATGTTATTTATTTTCTGTTAATTATTTATTAATTGAAATCTGATTTATTTTAATTAAAAGTGTACATGTTTCCCTACAGGTTTTGTCTTTGAATATTTGTGGATCTAAGTTGAAATACTAGAGTTAGGGTTTTTTTATATTTTTTTGCAAGATTGGGGGGTTTTGTTTAAGTTGAAGATAGTTATTGATGGGTTATTGTTTGGAGGGTGTTTGGCTAGTGATTAAAGAGAATAGGTGGGGGTTAGGAGGCGGCGGTAAGGTGCGGTTGTGGTGGTGTTCAACAGTGTGATTGTATGTTTGTTTGGGATTTAATGAAGATGGTGATGTGCTCATTGCTTGAATGGTAGTGGTGAAGGTTGGTCGCTGGGTGTTTGATGGCTGGTTTTGAAGAAAGAATCAT
>BQNB010148925.1:1557-14332 GCA_026074375.1 Tanacetum coccineum | reverse complement strand
CTTTTTCTTCAAGGGAAAAGGTATTTCTTGGTGTTTTGGTGAAGGGGAAAGATATGTGTGTGTAGAATGAGATAGGTAGTGAGAAATGGATGTCAGAGGAATGAATTGTTTGAGAAATTTCGTCTTAATTTATAGGCAAAATTTGGTGAAAAATGCGGCGCACTTACAAATAAGTGTGGCGGTTTTGAGGAGTTAATGCAGGTGCATTTAATGGACTTTAATTCTTCAATCTTTGGGAAAATGTGCGGCGCACAATGTTGTAAATGCGGCGGTGTTTGAACTTCAGAGGAAAGTGCGGCGTACAATGTAACAAGTGCGGTGTATTTCTTGAATTTTGGCTAGAAATCTTGCTTTTCTTGTATTTGCCTCCCAAAGTGTATAGCTTCTTGAGCTTGGGTCTTTAGAGTCTTCAAGTGAACCTATAAGCAATTTAAGCTTAATTAAGTATCGAAAGTTCACAAGAAATGATCAAATATAATTAAATAACGCCATAGAAAACATGTATCATTTGGGCTTCACAAAACGTTATTCTACCTGGTTTCACCACATTCACTTCATATGAAAATCTTGGAAATTGCGTACCATCATGGACTTTGGACGATAGACATTCCATGCTCCTGGCCTAAAGTAATGACATATTGTTTCTAATAGTAATATTTCACCAACCTTGGAGGGCCTATAGAATTCCGCCTGTATGTAAAGCAAAAAACAAATAGATCATATTAGACTAAATCTTATGTTAGGATGCTGGAATGACCCAAGTGCCTCTAACAGCTTACCTAAACTTTGGAGGGTGACCCTCAAGTCCAACTTTTAGACGGTTCTTCTTTATGTCGAATGTAATAAATCTTTAACTTGGTTCCATGAGAAATAAGTGCGTTTGAAGTCAACTCTTGCAAAGACCAGACCCAATAATATTTCCCCATGTCCTGTCCATTAACGTTTTCGTCAAAACATAGATATTCACATAAGAAATAGGTAGCTTATAGAATAGACATAATAACTTAGTGTGTTTATAATTGCCTCTCTTTGGCTAATATGGTGAGAAATAAGAAAGGGATATGTGACACCTGGAACTTCTGCATATCCAAAACACTAAACTATAATTCATAAACTATGTAAGAAAATGTAAGATGTAATTATATCAGTCAAGAACATATAAAAGTATATCATAGTAAGCGAATATAAACTTACCTTCTTTAGTAGACCATTTACGGGCTATCACACAGACTTCGTTTAGCCTGTTGCAGCTTTAGCAACATCTTCTATTCCAAAAGCAACGATACAAAAAGATAGTGGTAGCTATGCATCTTGCTAAGCCTGCAATAGCTCACTCCCACATTTTTTTGGGACTAATATTAGTGAGTGGTGTTCGACCAAATGCCTGCATCATAAGTGAAATGCATGAGATGATAGTAAGAACTAAGGTGGAAATTTTGACCCATTTACTAACACATGGGTCGACTTGGGTTATGTTTTTTCTGCTAACATGTCAAATGAGTAGAGAATAATGATTAAACTAAAAGGAAACATGTTTTATCTAGTGCCTTGCTAGTTCTTTCTTTTAATAAAATCATGTCGTTCTAAAAAAGAAACATGTTAGATGAGTCGTGCATATCAAATTGGATGAAATTCAAGTGAATTATATTCAAATGCACAAAAACTTTCAAAGACCTATATTTGAAGAATGATTAGATTGCATTTTAAAAAAACTATAAGAATAGATAGAGCCGCTCCAACCCAATTGACATGTACTAAACAACCCGAGTTCCAACCCAATCGTCGATGTGATTCTTGACTTGATGGAATTGTATGGCTCTAGTAAATATATCTGAGTCTATCCCAATGGGAAACTGTGGTTTTCATGTTACAATATTTATTGTTAGCAGCTTCAAGATTATTATTATAATTTAGTGTGCTTGGATTAGCTTATGCTTGCAAAATAACCAAAACGTAATTTTAGAAAAGTTGATAATTATTTAACATGATACATTGAAATAAAACATAAGTATAAGTTTGTAGATGAGAGTACCTTAAATGGCAGAGTCTAATAAGTAACATTTAGCATCAGCAATGTAGCCAGAGACCACAGCTCGAGACTATTCTGACCAAGTATGATTGGAAGAGCATCATGAATAAGGTCTAAAGCTCTTTTTGCATGTCTTGATCCCGGCAAGAGCCACGATTCTTTGTGTCAAAGTGGCTGATGGTCTTAGTGTGACACCCATGATTTGAGCAGGTTAGCCATACTTTAAGAGTTGGCTAAGTGTTTATATGTGCTATATTTGTGATCTATGTGATTTTAATTGAGTGCATGATATCTTTCTGAGGTGCGTGTTCATCTCATTTTTTTAAATGAGTTTTTGGGGTATTTGATGGGTATTCCATTTTGTTCACGTGTAGCGATAATGGAAATGATAAAGTGTTTGCATGCATTGCTACGTCAATTTGTGTTGGATTAATAGGGAAAGTATTATATATTAGAAATGAATTAGGTTCGTGAATTGCGAGAGTTAGTAATGAACTTTCTAAATATAGAAAGTATTTTTGGGAAATGAAAGTTATAAATAGAAAGTTAGTATATAAGTATTTCACATGCAAAACAGGGTTTACAAATTTTAACCTAAGGTTATTTTGTAGGAAAAAAGGTATAAAGTAAATGTATAATTAATTAATAAAAAAAATAAAAATATGTATTAAAAACGGGGGGGCGATCGGTTTGTAAAAGAAAGGAAAAAAATGTAATTTAAACTAATCACATAGGTATAGTTAGATTAGGTATCTATCAGTTAGCTTAATAAGAAGACCCTAGCTCATTTGTTGCCTCCCCTTCTCCTTTGGAGTCGTCATTTTCCCCCACAGCCCTCCCCTCCCCTAAGAACAGGGAAGACAAAAAATTTTGATCAAGAATTAGCAAAGATTTGTGGTGTTAAGAACATATAAGCAAGAGGTAATGATTCTAACCTAGCTTAATCTCTCATTTAATGTAACATTTTATATGATGGATCATTAGGATTTTTAAAAATTCTATAATTAATTATGTTATGATCATGCTAGAATGTTTAGGGTTTGATTAGGGTCATATTGGTGCAAACAGATAGGATTAAAATATGTTAATTTGTGATTTAGGGTTTGGCAGATTTTTGGGTCGTGTTCAACAAATGATATCTTGATGATAGAAACGAGTTAAGAGGTGAATCTTATGCCTAAATTGTAGTTCAGAGAGACTAGTTTTCAAAAAGTCCAGCCTCAAAGGGTTTTGAGGTCAGGAAGTTAGTCACATTGTCGTTGCAAGAAAAGTTGCCAAAATAGTAAATACGGTTCAGATTTGTGTCAGAATTAGAGAGGTAAAACCCCTATTTAAAATTTGAATTAAGGTTAGCCAAAACACATAAGTCAATTTCTATATGTCTATTAACTTCACCCCAAAAGTTAGCTTCTGATTAGTTGTCTAAGTATGGTTAGCGAGGTCAAACATTTTAGTGCACGTTCAGATCCAAATCTGGGTACTTTTGAGCTTGGAATTTATTTGAGGCATTTACGCATGTGAATAGATTTTGGGGAATATGAGGTAGTTAGTAAACACCTAAGTGTACATAGGTGATTTATTTGAGAATTTATTAGGTTTAGAAAAGTGACACAAAAATTCTGCGTTTTCGGGTAAAATGTAGTTAAGTAGACTTATGAGTAAATGAGATGGTTAAAGTCGGGCATGATTTTGGGGTGACCCATGGAGGTATGTAAACCCCTTAGACATCCATCATATGATTGTTGCATGGACTTAAGCATTTGGCTTAGTCGTGTGTAACAGGTTTATATTTATTGTGTAGTTTTGTGCTAGGAAATTTGGGAAGCTGCGTTGAGCATCAGGTGAGTTTCATAGATTCTCTTTTTACATTGTTTTAAATTGGGATGAAAATGATGCAAATGGTTTTGAAATGCTTTAATTGATGTGATTATGTGGTTTAATTGATGCATGGACATTTATGTGGCTATTATATGATATGTGCTAAATGTTTATGTGTTGTTGGATCGGAGGGCAACGTTCCTACCCATGCTGTGTGATTTGGATCGGAGGGTAACGTTCCTACCCATTACTGTGTGATTCCGATCAGAGGGTAAACTTTTTACCCATTATTGTGTGATTTCGATCGAAGGGTACCCATTTCAGTGTGATATTTTGGTGTGACTTGGATCGTAGGACATGTTCCGTCCTGATTGTGGTTGTTTTGTACGTATGCATGTTAGCCTGTATAATAGCTAGCCTAACTGTCCTGCCATGTTCTGTTTTATTAATCACAGTAATTGATTAAAAGTTTGAATTGTGTGTCGTAAACCTATGACTCTCACCAACCGTTGTGTTGACGTTTTTAAGCATCATTTTTAGGTGAGCATCATGAGGATCTTAAGAATAAGAGGAGTGGCTAGAGAGACCATAGGTTGCTTGCGGAGTTTAATCTCCTAATTCATTTCATGCATGATTAAATATTGAATGTTGTTGATTTTAACTGCTTAGGTTTATTTTGGATGTTTTGCATGTCTTGGTATTGACATGAACCCCCCCTTTTTTGCTTCAATACTAGATGCCAGTTATCTTTTATGTTTGCTTAGGTATTTTCATGACACTTTGTGTCTATACTTTGTTTACTTTATTCATTATATTTCTCTATATAGACGTCATTGTGTTGTGTTGATATCCATTCTCGTTTGGCCTCGCGTTTCTGCCTTGGCGGGGTGTGACAGATTGGTATCAGAGCCTTTAGATATAGAGAAGTAGGTGGTTTAACCAAGACTATAACCTAGGAGTCCTTCATACGCCTGCATAATATGATCTATATGTTTAGCTATCTATGCGTTTTGTTTTCTTGCTTTTCTTTGTGTTTTATTTCAACCTACGAGCTACCCGATATCAAAAGATTCAGAAAAGGAGCCAATTGAGGAGGTGCCTCTCGAGGGACCGAATGAGGAAGGGTAGTTGAAGAGTCAGAGAAGGAGGTCGACTCAGATCTCCTGTCGGATGCTCGTAGTAGTCCTGGACCTGCAGAGTCATGTGACTTTTACGAAAGTAAATTCGAACCTAAGCGAGGCCCATCATAAGCTTATTCTATAATTTACCTCAACATATTGCTATTATCGATGATTTCTTTTGGATATTTTGTATTTTCGGGCATTATGAGGCTTTTGTTTTCTTTTGTTTTCGATTTTAGTTTTATATAAATAAGTATTTCTTTGATGGAGCATCTTAGTTGTGTAATCTTGGAGTCGTGTAAGATGTGCAATGTGGTATATGTGCATATATGTGTATTATCATTGAGATGTGTAGTCTTGGAAATAAGTACACGTGTGAAAGGATGTGGTTATAATTATGGGTGGCCAACATAATTATAAAGGCATCATATATGTGGACTTGTGACCATGATTGAATTAATTGGTGTTTATTTGTTAGGTGATAGAGTAATATGTTGTTGATTTGATCTGCTTAGGTTTATTTTGGATGTTTTACATGTCTTGGTATTGACGTGAACCCCCCTTGCTTCAATACAAGACGCCAGTTATCTTTTATGTTTGCTTGGGTATTTTCATGACACTTTGTGTCTATACTTTGTTTACTTTATGCATTGTAGTTCTCTATATAGACGCCATTATGTTGTGTTGATATCTATTCTTGTTACGCCTCGCGTTTCCGCCTTAGCGGGGTGTGATATGTGTGATCATGATAAGGATGGTTATATAGTTATTGGAATCCTTATTTTACCTGATGAGCGGTTATGTTAGGCTCAGTTGCGTAGATAGTAAGTTTTTCTTCTATCTAATGTTTGTGGATACCCCGGATACCTATTATTACTGCTATTATTATTATTGGGTTGTTCGATTGCTCGATTACTCGTTCGGAGATCTTACACCCATTTTAGGATTCCTGGTTCGTGCCATGTCGGTACGAATGATCTATTTTTCCCATATAGCGTCTTGATATATATTGTTCGGATTTACTTCTTTGGATATTGGTATGTTTCACTTGGTTCTTTCCTTGCGTTTATTATTAATTTTTCTTCAAGCACTAATTGTTCATAACATATTAGTGTGGATGTTTACTCCCTTTTTTCGCATCTTTTAGTTTTCGTAACATGTTTGCGACATGTTAGTGCCGATGCTTTTCTATGGTTCTTATTTTGATCATTAGTACGGATGAGTCATTACGTTCTTCTTTTGGTTCCTTATGTCTTTGCATGAATTTCACTTGTACGTGTTTGTTTGACTGTTATTCTGATTATATGGTTCTTTGTACTTTCTTTCGCCTTCAAGCAATAGATTGTGTTAGAGTTCTTATGGTATTTTGCAATCCCTTCTGGGTATTACGATTTCCTTTGTTGAGTTACATATTTTATATTGAGGACGAACTATAAAAATCCTATTGAATTATATCTTGATGAGGTTTGGGGAAAACTATTTTTGAAATAATTTTTACGAATACAACACTTTTATGGAAATGTCTCTTTATTTTTTTGAGAAACTATGTTTACAACAAATTTTATGAAACAGTATGATAATTGATTGACTGTCAAAACTATTTTTTAAGATAATCTTTATGAATAAGATATGATAATATTTTTATATGCTTGTTTTGATAAATTTTATTTTTATAAAAAGTATGTTTAAAGTAATTTATATGGGTAAGATGCGATACACTGTTAAATAACTGTCTCTGGATTTTTATGACAACCATGTTTGAAATGAATTTTATAAAGATTATATTTAAGACGATTCTTATATTTAAAATGATTTTTTTTAAAACGACTTTCTTTATTGTTCAAAATGATTTTTTTAAACAGTATTTAATTGGTTCTTTCGAGTAAAGTCGATTATTGGTATAAGAATTCTATCTTTCGTATTTATCATTATTCGATATGTGTTCCTTTTATCTTGGTATGCTTTGTTGACTCTTTTGTTTGCGTCTCCTATCGGTATAGATATTCTATCTTTCAAGGAATCATATGTCATTTAGATCCACGTCCTTATTTGCATATGAGAAATCCTAAACCCTTATATGTTTTCTAGCCTTTGGATTCGATATTCGTTTGTTATCCCCTATTTGATAGATCATGAACTACCTTAGAATTCCGTATGATATATCGTTCTATCGACCAACCAAGTCACTCCTACGCTTGGGAGCAACACTGTCTTGCTCGAGAAGAAGAAGGAAGGTTCACTTCGCGATGTGCAAAGACAACCAAAAAGATGAGCAATCAAACCATGCAAGAATCGTTAATCCACTCCCCATGATTGACGACTTAATCGATCAAATTGCAAGGTTTCCATTATTTTTTCTAGAGATAGATCTGCGGTCGGGTTATCATAGTTTAGGACATGAGGATTGATATCCCAAATACCACGTTAGAACATGATCTGACATTTAGAGAGTTTACTGAACACTCGGCTTATATGGGTTAACCATGCACTAAGCGGGTCTTCATGACATAAGGAACGGGATTGCAAACCGTACAATAGATTAAGTTTGTCCATCAGTGCTCATTGATGACATTTTAATCTACTCAAAGTCTAAGTAGGATCAATAGGTATCATTGAATTTGGTGTTGACTGCTGAAGAAGGAGATGCGTATGCTATGTTTCCAAGACGGCAGAGATCTCCAGTTTCAAGAGGATACATTTCCTCGAATTTCACGTAGTTAATCACAACTGTAATTGACACAAGTGGATCCCGTAAAATTAAGGTAGTAAAAAATTGGAAAGATCCTACAACACCGTCCGAGATTCGATCATTTTTGGGGTTAGCAGGTTACTACCGACGTTTTATCGCAAACTTCTTTAAGATATCTAAACCTCTTACTTCGTTGACTCAGAAAAACAAAAAATATGAGTAGGGCGTGGAACTGGAAGAGGCTTTCCAGACTTTGAAGAATAATTTGTGTGATGCACCAATATTGTCACTACCTGATGGGGTTGATGATTTCGTAGTCTACTGTGATGCATCGAATCAGGGATTAGGTTGTGTACTCATGCAAAGAGGCAAAGTAATTACCTATGCATCAAGACAGCTAAAGATCCATGAGAAGAATTATATAACGCACCACCTAGAATTAGGAGCAGCTGTGTTTGCCCTTAAAACTTAAAGGCACTATTTGTAAGGTACGAAAAGTGTCATCTACATGGATCATAAGAGCCTTCAACACATATTTGATCAGAAGGAGTTGAATATGCGTCAAAGAAGGTGGATTAAATTATTTAGTAACTATAAGTGTGAGATTCACTACCACCCAGGTAAGGTGAATGTGGTGGTTGATGCATTAAGTAGGAAGGAATGAGTGAAACCTAGACGTGTACGAGCAATGGCTATGACTATTTAGTCTAGAGTAAAAGGAATGATACTGGCAGCCCAGAGTGACGCGTTCAAGCAAGAGAACGTACTTGCAGAAAGGCTACATGGTTTAGATCAACAAATAGAAAGGAAAGAAGACGATAGTTTATACTTTATGGACCGTATATGGGTTCCGTTAGTAGGAGGTGTGAGAACGATAATAATGGATGAAGCTCATAAGACTAGGTACTCTGTGCATCTTGAAGCGGATAAGATGTACCATGATCTTCGAGATATGTATTGGTGGCCGAGAATGAAGCGGGATATTTCTACTTATGTTAGCAAATGTTTAACTTGTTCAAAGGTGAAGGCTGAGCATCAAAGGCCTTCGGGTTTATTGCAACAACCCGAGATACCCGAATGGAAGTGGGATAAGATCACTATGGATTTTATCACAAAACTAACTAGGTCAAAGAGTGGGCATGATTCAATATGGGTAATAATCGACAGACTTACCAAGTCAGCTCATTTTCTGGCAACGCGTGAAGATTATAGTACATACAAATTGTCAAGGTTATACATCGATGAGGTCGTTGCACGGCATGGAGTTCCCATGTCGATTATCAGATCGAGATGGACGGTTTACTTCACATTTCTGGCAAACATTACAGAAAGCTTTAGGGACGCAATTAGATATGAGTACAGCTTATCATCCTCAAACAGATAGACAAAGTAAGCGTACGATTCAGACTTTAGAGGATATGTTAAGGGCGTGTGTGATCGACTTCGGCGGCAATTAGGATGTTCACCTACCGTTAGTTGAATTCTCTTACAACAATAGTTATCATTCGAGCATTCGGTGTGCTCCGTTTGAAGCATTGTATGGAAGGAAATGTAGGTCGCCCGTTCTATGGGCTGAGATTAGAGAAAGTAGTTTGATTGGGCCTGAGTTGGTACAAGAAACGATTGATAAAGTGGTGTTAATAAAGGAAAAGCTCAAGGCGGCAAGGGATCACCAAAAGAGTTATGCTGATAATAGAAGGAAACCTTTAGAATTTGAAGTAGGAGATCGATTGTTACTGAAGGTGTCGCCTTGGAAGGGCGTGATACGTTTTGGAAAGAAAGGTAGGTTAGCACTGAGGTATTTAGGACCATTCGATATCCTTGAAAGGATCGGCCCTGTAGCTTATCGGTTAAGATTGCCTGAGGAATTGAGTAGTGTGCATGACACATTCCACTGTCAATTTGAAGAGTGTTTTGGTCGTCGAATTATAGATGTAATCTGCATGTTGCCATTGGATGAAATCAAGATCGACAAGACTCTTCGTTTTGTTGAGGAACCCATAGAGATTATGGACCGTGAGGTTAGGAGTTTGAAGCGTAGTAAGATATCACTTGTGAAAGTTTGTTGGAATTCAAAGCGTGGTCCCGAGTTCACTTGGGAGCGCGAAGACCATATGAAGTCTAAGTATCCTTAGTTATTTGTTGATCGTGCTGTTGAACCGGCTAGTTAAATCTTGGGACGAGATTTCCTTAAGGAGGGGAAACTATGACACTTGTGATTGAGTAGGTTAGTCATACTTTTAGAGTTGTCTAAGTGTTTATATGTGCTATATTTGTGATCTATTTGATTTTAATGCGGTGCGTGATATCTATTCTTGATATGCGTGTTTATCTCATTTTTTAAAGAGTTTTTGGGGTATTTGATTGGGTTATTCTTTTGTTCACGTTGTAGCGATAATGGATGATGAGTGCTTGCATGCATTTGCGACGTCAATTATTGTATGGATTAATAGGGAAAGTATTATATATTAGAAATGAATTAGGTTCGTGAATTGCGAGAGTTAGTAACGAACTTTCTAAATATAGAAAGTATTTTTGGGAAATGAAAGTTATAAATAGAAAGTTAGTATATAGTTTTCATGCAAAAAGGTTTACCAATTTTACCAAGGTTTTTGTAAGAAATTAAGGTAATGAAAGTAATTATATAATTAATTAATAAAAATATATATATATATATAAATATGTATTAAAAAAGGGGGGACGATCAGTTTGTAAAAGAAAAGAAAAAATATATATTTTATATAATCACAAGTTTAGTTAGATTAGGATTCTATTTAGTTAGCTTAATAAGAAAACCCTAGCTCATTTGTTGCCTCCCCTTCTCCCCTTGGTGCTGTCATTTTTCCCCTCCCCAAAGAACAAGGAAGACAAAAAATTTTGATCAAGAATTAGCAAGGATTTGTGGTGTTAAGAATATATAAGCAAGAGGTAATGATTCTAACCTAGCTTAATCTCTCATTTAATGTAACATTTTATATGATGGATCATTAGGGTTTTTAAAACTTCTGTAATTAATTATGTTATGATCATGCTAGAATGTTTAGGGTTTGATTAGGGTCATATTGGTGCAAACGGATAGGATTAAAACATGTTAATTTGTGATTTAGAGTTTGGCAGATTTTGGGCCGTGTTCAACAAATGATATCTTAATAATAGAAACGAGTTAAGAAGTGAATCTTATGCCTAAATTGTAGTTCAGAGAGTCTAGTTTTTAAAAACACCAGCCTTGAAGGGTTTTGATGTCGGGAAGTTAGTCAAATGGTCGTTACAAGAAAAGTTATCAAAACAGTAAATACGGGTTAGATTTAGGTCAGAATTAGAGAGCTAAAACCACTATTTAAAATTCTAATTATGGTTAGACAAACCACAAAATTCAAGTTCTATATGTCTATTAACTTCACCCCAAAATTTAGCTTTTGATTAATTGTTAAAGTATGGTTAGCGAGGTCAAACATTTTAGTACGCATTCAGATCCGAATTTGGGTACTTTTGAGTTGGGAATTTATTTGAGGCATTTGCACATGTGAATAGCTTTTAGGGAATATGAGGTAGTTAGTAAACACCTAAGTGTACATATGTAATTTATTTGAGAATTTATTAGGTTCGGTAGATAAGGGTTGAAAGTTAGAAAAGTGACACTAAAATTCTGTGTTTTCGGGCAAAATGTAGTTAAGTAGACTTATGAGTAAATGAGATGGTTAAATTCGGGCATGGTGTTGGGGTGATCCACGGAGGTATGTAAACCCATTAAACATTCATCCTATGATTTTTTCATAGACTTAAGCATTTAGCTTAGTCGCGTGTAACACGTTTATATTTTATTGCGTAGTTTTGTGCAAGGAAATTTGGGAAGTTGCGTTAAGCATCAGATGTTTCATAGTCCCTCTTTTTTACATTGTTTTAAATTGGGATGGAAATGATGCAAATGGTTTTGAAATGTTTTAATTGCTGTGATTATGTGGTTTAATTGATGCATGGACATTTATGTGGCTATTATATGATATATGCTAAATGCTTGTGTATTGTTGGATCGGAGGGTAACGTTCCTACCCATGCTGTGTGATTTGGATCAGAGGGTAACGTTCCTACCCATTATTGTGTGATTCCGATCAGAGGGTAAACTTTCTACCCATTACTGTGTGATTCCGATCGGAGGGTACCCATTTCAGTGTGATATTTTTATGTGACTTGGATCGTAGGACACGTTCCGTCTTGATTGTGGTTGTATTGTACGTAAGCATGTTAGCCTATATAATAGCTAGCCTAACTGTCTTGCCATGTTTTGTTTTATTAGTCATAGTAATTGATTAAAAGTTTGAATTGTGTGTCGTAAACCTATGACTCTCACCAACCGTTGTGTTGATGTTTTTAAGCATCATTTTCAGGTGAGCATCATGAGGATCTTAAGAATAAAAGGAGTGGCTAGAGAGACCATAGGCTTTTTGCAGAGTTTAATCTCCTAGTTTATTTCATGCATGATTGAATATTGAATGTTGTTGATTTGATTTGCTTAGGTTTTATTTGGATGTTTTGCATGTCTCGGTATTGACGTGACCCCCCCTTTCCTTTAATACAAGACGCCAATTATCTTTTATGTTTGCTTGGGTATTTTCGTGACACTTTGTGTCTATACTTTGTTTACTTTATGCATTGTAGTTCTCTATATAGACGCCATTGTGTTGTGTTGATATCCATTCTTGTTACGTCTCACGTTTTCGCCTCGGCGGGGTGTGACACTTAGAACAGACCATCTTATTTTTTCTGTCACGGTAATAAGCACACATTTAGCTTGAATTTGAAGTTAAATGTAGAGCATAATAGTAAAATGTAACAGGCTTTGCAAAACTCAAACTATAAAAACTAATCCAAACATAATAAGATCAAACTTCTACAGATGTTTTGTAACGTTTGTTTTTGTCATTATATGTCTAAAACAGAAACAAACAATTATACTAATGTAGTATTTTATGTCCAGCTAAAAAACGATGTCGCTATATTAATGAAAAGAATTGGCAGCCTAATATGCAGCCGAAAGGCATAAAAAAGAGGTTAAATTTATGTATGAGGCATTAATTTGACAGACCAACATACGTCAAACCCCCTTTGTATAGAAGCTTT
>BQNB010148924.1:0-10586 GCA_026074375.1 Tanacetum coccineum | reverse complement strand
TGAATGGACTTATTGCCATATTTGTAGATGTCAAAGGAAAGGCAATTATGAAAGGTTAGTTTACAGCATTGTTTTGCTATAATATTGGCACATTTGACTCTTTATTATGTTTGATTTGTTATTATCATTGTAGATGAAAAGCAAGAGTTAACATGAATTAAGGAGGTGGATGATCTTGAACAACGGATAAAGAATTTAAAAGCAATTTTTCCCACTTAAGAGATAAAAATCTTAAGCAAAAACGTTAGTCAGTTAAGGTTTTTGATTCATTTTAGTATGATGTGTTTGAGTATGCTTTTTAATGGTAGTTATACATCTTTGCAGAAGTGGTAGTTAAATCAGAGGATGACAAATCTTCAGATGATCACACATCTAAGGACTTACATGATTATCTGTCAGAAGAGTATAGTGAAGATTTGATAAACTTTCTGTCTAGTCGTGATCTTCAATGGCAATTCCCTAAACAGAGTCATAAAGAAGACCCCTTGCCAGTTGATGTCCCTATGCAGACTGAGGAAGAAGACCCATTGCCACTTGATGTCCTTATGCAGACTGAGAAAGAAGACCCATTGCCACTTGATGTTGTCTACCCGATTTAAGAAATTGCTTCAAGTTCTAGGGATACGAGCAGAAGAGTCAAAGATGGATGTTCTGGTTTTGGCAGAAAGAGAAACTCTTAAGTTTCTTGCTCAAGATATGTCTTTTGGTTGGTCTGTAATAACTTTTTTATATAATTATTTGTATGCACTTAACTTTGGATTCTATGCACTGAACTATGCGACTTGGTATTGTCTATATGCCTTGAAAGGCTTCTTTTGTAATTTTGTTCATGTTATATTAGATGATGATGTTTAGGAAATGCATAACTGCATTATGCAAATTGCAGTCAAACTGCATAGCATTTGCAATTGAAGTTTGACTTTAGATAGTCAAACTGCAAATGGTAAATGGTATTTGCATTTTAATAGCATGACAATTTAGATTTGTAGTTTAGAGTTTGCACTATGCAAAATACATATCCAAACACCCATTTATGCAGGCAAACCGCATTATGCAAATTTAGGGATGGCACGCGTGGGTAATGGGCATGGGTTCCTCGTACCCATCACCCGCATACGTGGTTTTTTTCACCCGTTACCCGCCTGTCACCCACCAGTGGGTACAATTTTCTACCCATACCCATACCTGTGGGTATTTGAAACCCATAGGTTAGTGTAATGCAACAAAATCACAAAACCATAATGTGAAAACTAACTATGAAGCATAATAAGACACCAATTCACAAAATACTTAAAACATGTCTAAAAGTAGTAATTAAACATCATTAAATCAAATCATGTTCATAGTAGTTCATTAAAGAGATAAAGTAAAATAGTTTAAAACATCTTTAGCAAAACAAAAAATTCGAGTCACTTGGCGTTCTTAGCCTCCTACTTCTTCAAAAACTGTCACTGTTTTAAATACTAAAATGATTACGAAGGCTTTTGCATTGAGCATTGTTTGCTTTATGTCCCTTGTTGTACGCTGAGGACAAATACTACTTAGATGTATTAGAGGATTAGAGGTGTGTACGGTGTACCTGATAAAGTGAATAAGAGATGTTAGAGGTGGAAAACTTTAGGAGTATTTGTGTATTAGTATGAATGAACTGATGGTTTTTAACACAAGAAAGGACAATTTGTGTAGTGAGCTGGAGTAACTTATGTATATATCTTGGATGATTTGATCTTTCATCTTCATCTTTTTTGTCTTGAAACTTAAACAAAGTTTTAGTTTAATGTGTTTTTTAGACTTGGTAGCTATTAATATAAACACAACCTCACAACTATCTAAGTATAACTATTTAATTAGTATAATTAATTTTAGTTAAAAACAAATGGTTTTTTTGGGTACACCTATAGGTATTTTGATAAGTATATCTGCGGGTATTCTAAATGGGTATCATGGGTTTACCCGTGACGGGTATACCTTAACCCGTCACCCGCCCACCACCCATCGATGGGTATAAATTTTCACCCACAACCCACCCGTGGGTAAAAATTGACAGGATTACCCACCGATTTACGTGTGGGTACCCGTGGGTTATGGGTTTTTTCTCACCCATTGCCATCCCTATGCAAATTGCAGTCAAACTACATATCATTTGCAATTGAAGTTTGACTTTAGATAGTCAAACTATCTAATGGTAAATGGTATTTGCATTTGAATAGCATAACCATTTGAATTTGCAGTTTAGAGTTTGCACTATGCAAAATACATATCCAAACACCCATTTATGCAGTCAAACTGCATTATGCAAATTGCAGTCAAACTGCATAGCATTTGCAATTGAAGTTTGACTTTAGATAGTCAAACTGCAAATGGTATGGCATGACCATTTGGATTTGCAATTTGGATTTTGCACTATGCAAAATACATATATTTTTTATAAGCAGTTTAAATGGAAATGTAGTCAAAAGCATATATATATCTTATAAGAATTCAAAATACAGAGTCAACAACCCAAATGTGATAGTTATACATCAAAATACAGATACTAAAGCAAGTAAAAAGTTTCTAAACACCAATATATAACATATCGGGTCATGGCTTCCTCTTTCGTGTGGTTGAAGGTGGTGGAGCATTAGGATCATTAAGAGCTCTTAAACCAAGCACACATCCTGTCATAGCTATTTTCCTGACCCTCTTGGTGTAGCCAGGTTGTGCCATTGAGAAGTGGGATGTCATGAGAGCACTGAACTTGTAGATAGGCCGTTGGGAGTCTTTTGATCTTGTGGAAAGTGAAAAGTAGTGGTTCTCTCCTTAAAACATCCTAATCTCAGCATCACTGAGGGATATTTAACATGATTAAACAAGACCAAATCTTCATCACCAAAAAAAACTTCATCACTAGAATCATCTTTATTACTAGATACTTCAGCTTTAACAACTTCTGCCTCCTTAGCCTCTTTTATCTTTTTTGCCTTTACCAACGTATTAAAATCCTCATAAAGCTTTTTGATTCTGTTTTGAAGATCAAGAGCATCAACCAGTTCAACACTTGCCTTCTTAGTCCCCTTCTCAGATACCATCAGCTTTGACTTTCCCTTCTCAACAGCATCAACCAAATCATCCATTTTTCCCTTCCCCTTATCAGGGCCGTCTTTAGGGGAGTGCGAGAGGTGCCATCTCACAGGGCCACCGCTAGACGAGGGCCTCCAAATTTCATACCCTTCTATTATACATATATATAAACAATACGAGACTCGAGTTTAATTAGTTTATGCATTATTGATACATGTGTATTTTGTGTGTGTGTTTTAGGTTCTTTTTTTGATAATGACACGGGGGCCGCCACCCCCCCCCACCCCGCCCCACTATCTATATAATCCACCCCCCAAAAAAAACACCCACCCACCCCCCCCCCCCGACCCCCCCCAACTGAATCAATGAGACGGCCTTGCCCCTTATCATTCGTTCTTCTCTATCCCTTATCATCCACTTTTCCATTCCCCTTATCATCTAAAAGTTAATAAGTTGAGACAGGTTAAATCAAAATTGACACTAATCTTAGGCATTAAAACTACATGTATAAAATCTAACACTAACTTCAAGCATATAACACATGTTTAAAGTCTCAGACATATAACACAGTCACATGCTTATAAGGCAACAAATACACTAACCTTTTGCAAGTTTTGCTTCATCTTTGTAGAATGTGTTATATATATCCTCGAGTATGATCTGAGAATATGAATCATTCAACAACCAATTCGTCTTGCCATATTTTGGAATCACATACTCCATTACTTCGTCAGTAATTTTAACTTTTTTCTAATCAATCTCTTTCATTTTTGTATCTAACAAACAATAAATTAGGGCATTATAGCAAACCAACATTCAAAGAGAAATTAGGGCATTAGGGCATTAGGGCAAACACACATTCAAAAAGAAGATAAATACTCACTTTAATCAAATGTCATAGCGAGTGGCAACAATGATCCGATAGTAGTTGTTGGACAAGAATGATCGGTGTCACTGAGATTAAAATGATCGATGTCCGAGAGTAGTAGTGATAAATGGCGGGAGTAGAAAGTGCGAAAATGGGATCATGGTTTAGAAAGAAAGAAAGAAAAAAGTTGAGTTTAAAAGGTTGCAAACATGGTCCTTAGGGTATTATGTAACACCCCCATATTTGACATATAGCAGCGGAAGCTAATATAGGGTATTACTTCATAGATCAACAGACATAATCATAGAAAACGACTCAAAAGAGACGTTTGGAAAATATAGTTATCATTCAATATCATATCAGAGTTTTACAAAGGAGGTCCCAAAATCTAGAAACATAAAGTTTGAATGATAACAGTTTAGCCATCTTCAAGTCCGTGCCACTCCGTGCCATAAGTTGCTCAATTACCTGAGATAAACATGCTAAAAAGGTCAACACAATGGTTGAGTGAAATTCATAGGTTTATGATAAACAGTTTGAATACAAGTTCAATAGTGGGTTGTGTTGTTATACACCCATAAGTGTAATAATTGCAATGAGTACAATTATTATAGAAAACATTATTATTTTCCTAAGCTCATGACATCAATACGTTAACATGGAAATCACCGTAGTGACATTGGTTGAGAAACAAATGTCCTCATGGAAAGGTAACTTGTCAAAGTTACCCATTATAATCAAATATAGTGCTATTGGTACCAGAAACTATAGGTACACCAATGAGAGTCGTCACACCCTGATAGATCTATCCACAATATTCGCGTTTACTCGCAAGTGACTAATGGTTCATGATTAAGAAATATTGGCAGTAAAGTTGACTTAGGCAATAATAAATCAGTTGGAAAAATACTCATATTCATGGTTTATAGCATGTATCCTCCTCACGGGTTTATGAAACATTTAAAAGAGTTAAATGCGAGGCTATGAACTCACCTTAACAGGGGAAATCTGATTGATGGCAAAAGTATATCAAGTGAAAGTAACAGCTACGTCACGCAACCTGGGGTAATATGTAAAGTCTTAGTGTGATGGTTTATGTTTCAAAACTTCATAAAGTTTAACGTATTATTTTGATTTATTAATTTATGGAAGTATTGCATCACTGTTCGGGCTAACATAATCCAGAGGCCATGCAATATCATTTGAGGAGTCAGGGCACTTTAAATCGCAAACCTAGCAAACTCGTCAAAACAAATACTCAAATGGAACCCCTCACATGAAATTCCCTAGTAACGTGATACGATAAGATTTTAAGTTTATTCAAAAGTTAGTCGATGATAAGTTAAGTTAATTATATAACGTAATTGTTTTATAATGCGTCGATCGTTGATTAATAACGATAATTGTGTCGGGTTTTAATAAAAAAAAGTTTTATAATATTAATATATATTTTATATTTATAAATTTATATAAAAATATTATATTTAATATTTTTTAAGTTTGCAAAAATAGCAATACATACCCTTGGTTTATAAACTTTTACAAGTTTAGTCCTTTATATATAAAGTATAATATAATATATAAACCTTAACTTTAGAACTTGGAAAATAGTCCTTTATATATATATATATTAAACCTTTAACTTTGAAACTTGGCAAGATAGGTCCTTATAGTTATAACTTTAGGAATATGACATTTTCAGCCCCTCTAGTTATAATTTCCAAAATATTTACAATATATACCCCTTGCATGGGATTTATTTGCAAAACAAGTCCAAAAACCATAATAATGATATTTTTGAAATCCAAGAGAGTTTTGCAGCTTATGGCTTATTAGAATAAGCTAAAATAAGTAGAGTTTACGAGCTTATAGCTTATGAAAAGGGCTTGTGATTGAAAAAAAATCAAAACGGGTACGTTTTAGGGTTTTAAAACAATTCGAATGGGTTTGATGTTCAAGGCTCTTAACAAAGAGTTCCTTCATGATCTAATAGAGTTTATGAACAACCTAAAACAGTAGCAAAGCTTATAGGACGAGTAGAAAAAGCTTACAACTTGAAATGGGTCGAAATGGAGGTTTTTGGTTCGTGTAGCTTGGAGACGAGTTCTATGGCTTCTTCCTTGGAATCCTTGGTTTCTAAACACACCTTGGGACTTCTATACTTCTGCTAGTGCAAGGCTAGAGCAAAGTTTTGAGGTGGAGAAGTGTTTTTGGAATGAATGAAAGTGTGTGTTTTGGTTCGACTATTTATAGGCAAGAACTAACTTGGTGCCCAAGTTCTAGCTTGATGTGGTGGCTTAGTTATAGATTAGTGATTCATGGCAGCTACTAGGGTGACTAAGGAAGGCTAGGGAGTGACTATTGTGAGCTAGAGTGATAGCATAGCAAGGTGGAAGGAGATGGAGAAGTTAGGGTGATGACTAGGGGTTTTGGAGACTTGGTGGCCAAGTTGGGTGACAAGGTGGTGATGGAGGTGCTTGTAAGGTGCTGGAGTGATGGTGATGTGGTGGTGAGGTCATGGTGATGAAGGTGGTGGTGAGTCATGGAGGAGCTTGAGGTGTTTATTTAGTTTATACATGGCTGTTTTTGGACAGCCAACATCAGTCCCGGTAATTTGGTTGCCATTTACAAACCGTAATTCCGATCAACCTCAAACCAGTGAGCATGGTTAGATATTTAAGTCCTATACAACTTTTAGTTTTACATATTCAGTGGTTATTATACAAAAATCTAGAGATAACAGCTATTTACTACAGGTGTGCAGAATTTGCACACCTTTGCCATGTCGGCTATAACTAATTCATCCGACGTCGAATCAGGGTGATTCAATTGGAAAAATGATCATAAGACATAGGGCTACAACCTAGTGTTTTTACTTAATACCCATAACCTACTAATTTTGCCCAGATCTTATGTTTTATTAACGGATCAGATTCTAAAAACTATGAACTTGTTTAAGGTGTAATGGGTTTGCTATGGTTTTATGATTTTGGTTTAGGGTTAGATGAATTAATGTTTTAGGATTAGGGTTTAGGAGTTGTGCATTGGGTGTTTGTACCTTGTGTTAAAGTGGTGGTAATATATAAACATGATTTAGGAGGTAAAATGACCTAGTTTGTATTTCATGCACAATTAAGTTGTACATTGAGCTTTAGAAGGTTGTAGTAGGGTTTAGGAAGGAAAATATATTCGAAAGTTTGGCATTGTAACTTGTACACATGCTTTGAACATTTGTACACTTGTTTTGACATGTAATTTGGGTTTTTGGAATAAACGTTAACGTATAATGCTTGTTTTGGAATAACGTTGTAAATGGTACTTTAAATGGATAATGTACTTGGTAAAAATGATATTAATATATAGACTTGACATATTAGGATGTTTACATGATATAAACATAGATATAGATGGCATTGGTGGAGGTTGCGTGAGCTCGTTTACTTTAGAGATGCAAGTTACATTGCATAATGAGATATAGCAAAAATTTCCCTGTAAAAAGGTGGTATATATATACTAGATGGATATTACATTGATGAAAATTACGGGTTGTTATAACCTAGGTAGTAGCGAATCTCGCAGTCATAGTCACTGAAAAGCTCAATCCATCACCTCTGGCGCATATTCAACTCTTTCTAATCAAAGATGTGTTGAAGACTTTTATGATCAGTATAGATGACACTCTTAGTTCCGTACAAATAGTGTCTCCGGATTTTAAGAGCGAATACTACTACGTCCAACTCTAGATCATGAGTGGTGTAATTCTTCTCTTGTATCTTAAGCTGCCTCGACGCATAAACGATCACCTTACCCCTCTACATCAACACACACCCGAAACCTTGGTTTGACGCATCTCAGTAAACCACAAAGCCGTTTCGTCTATCGAGGAGTGTCAACACAAGGGTATCACACAATTTATCCTTTAGTGTCTGAAAAGCTTCTTCTTGTTCATCACCCCACTCAAACTTCTTATCTTTTTTAGTTAACAGTGTGAGTGGTTTGGCAATCCTAGAAAAGTTCGCGATGAATCTCCGATAACATCCTGCCAATCCTAAAAATGAACGAATCTCTGTTGGTGTTTTGGGAGTCTTCCAATTCTTCACCAACCCAATCTTGCTAGGGTCTACATGAATTCCATTTCTGTTAACCATGTGCCCGAGGAAATGCACCTCCTGTACTAGAATTTACATTTTACAAATTTGGCGTACAACTTCTCTTTCCCGAGCAACTCTAAGATTAGCTTTAAGTGGACTTCGTGTTCTTAATTCGACTTCGAGTAGATCAAGATGTCATCAATAAACACAATGATAAATTTATCTTGGTAGGGCTTGCAAACATGGTTCATTAGGTCCATGAAGACCGCAGGTGCAATAGTCAATCCAAAAGGCATAACCGTGAACTCAAAATGTCCATATCGAGTCCTAAACGCGGTTTTTGGAATGTCAGCCTCATGTACTCTTAACTGATGGTAACTCGAGCGAAGGTCTATCTTGGAGAAATAACATGCACCTTGTAGTTGATTGAATAACTCATTAATCCTAGGAAGGGGGTAACAGTTCTTGATGGTCAATTTGGTCAACTCTTGGTAGTCTATGCACATTCGGAAAGCGACATCCTTCTTCCTGAAGAATAGTACATGTGCTCCCCATGGAGAATGGATAGGTCTAATAAAACCTTTGTCTTGGAGTTCTTGGAGCTGATTAGACAACTCTCTCATCTCGGAAGGTGCCAATCGGTATGGCGATTTTGTTAGCCTTATAATATGTCAACTTATATGGAATTACATTAGTTTATTATTAGCCGGATACGCAAAGACTAGAAATGTCAATATAGGATAGAAGGGCGTGTCCATGGCTATATATATCCCCTTCTTACTTCCAAAGAGGGGTGAGGATAATCATTTATACATCTCATAGTGTGTGTTTTCTCCGCTTTCTCTCTAGAAAACACACACTCATCCTTTTCTCTCTCTACATCTAATAATATGGCTAAGTTCTTATTTTATCCTCTCCGACCTCCAGATTTGTACTAGTTAGTGAATTATTAATATTAATAATTGGCATCAGAGCTAACCGGGGGCGTTTTGTTTTTGTGGTTTGCTTATTAAGGGTGTTTCGTGGTTTTATGGCTTATATCGAGCTTATTTTTTAAGCTATATGCCACGGTTAGTTTGTTCATGCTTATTTATTCAAAAAGCTTGAAACTTTTTCTTCTTAACATGTTTCTTGCTTATATCAGAAGGGATTTTATGGCTTATTAGGATAACAAACAGCTTCTTGAGCTTATTTGAAGCTTATTTGCTTGTCGTGGTTTTTCAAAAGGGTGTTTGGTTTACACTTATTTTCGAAAAAACTTGGAGCTTTCGATGTAAACAACCCTTTTAGCTTATTGATATATGATTTCGTGGCTTATTTCGTGGTTTAAAAAGCTTATTTCGAAAAAAATATGTTTTTGGGTTCGCTTTTTTTTAATCCCGCGAAATATGCACTTGAAGACCGCGAAATACGCAAGGGCGAAATATATAAGGTGTTTATTTCCGCGAAATATGCTTAGGCAAAATATGAAGGGTGTTTATTTTCATGAAATATGCTTAGGCAAAATATGCAGGGTGTTTTTTTTCACGAAATACGCATTTAGGCGAAATATGCAGGTTTTATTTCCGCGAAATATGACATATTTTTAAAAAAACAACGAAATATGACACATTTTTTCTCCCAGCGAAATACCAGATATTCCCTGCGGATCAAGAAAAACCCATGTTTGAACCTAATTTCCCGAAAAAATCAAGACAATCAAACAAAAACACCTAAAGCAAACACAACACATAATGCTAAACAATCTAAATTAAAGATTCACTAACTACTAAGGATTTGGATTCTAAAGACAAGTGATCACGAAGTTGATTTGGTATCCCTTATTTGAGATGAAGTGGTTTTCACGGAGCATCTACTTAATTCTCATCCGAGGCTTCCTTCTACTTTCTACCATTCTACCTCTTTTTTCTTCTTAACCAAACCCCTTTCTGGCTTATTAGGATAACAAACAGCTTGAAACTTTTTATTCTTAACATGTTTAAGCTAGTTTCTAGTAGTCGGGGTGGTTGGTTGAAGACTTGGTAAACTATGACTTAAAGGAGTTACATTGTAGTACTTAGTGTCACACGCAGATGCAGATGTGGATAATTTCAGTAGGTGTTGTACTTCTTATACTTTTGATGTTGGGTATAGAATACTTAGAGCTTTGCTTCTGCATTGTTCTTCAATCAACAACAATGCAAGCTTAAGTAACAAATTTGAGGGATTTTACTTTAGTTTCAAGTTTGGTATATCGGGTTTACTTCACCAAGTGGTCACAACAATAGCCGATAGAATACGAGGTTGGTAAGTTAGCTAGAGAGTTTAAAGGATGAGATGTGATCAGCAACTCTCACGGGATATTTGAAGCTACAGAACGTCAATGGTACTTCACAGTCTATACAAAATCTTTCAAAGTTCCTCAATGAATTCATAACTTTTCAAGATGTTTTGCTTAAGACAAGAACTTCTCGAGTATATGAGCGTACACGTCAATGATGCTTTCGAGAGTTCGAAACCATCATGGGGGAAACATGTACTTTGACTTTATCAAGTCAACCTCAAGGGGGAAGTAGTGTATACTA